>PVKY010006278.1:0-16198 GCA_004027775.1 Bradypus variegatus
CACACACACACACACACACACACACACACACACACACACACACACCCTCCAGCTGTGATGCTTTCAGCACGGAGGAAATGAGGAGGGGCCAGTGCCAGCTCAGCCCTTGAGAGCAGCGCATCAAATCAGAGCTATTTTTAGCCTTCCCCTCCAGCGTCACTGGCACAAGCCCAGCTGTGGTGGTGGGCTCAGGGCGCCCATCTGAGAGAAAAGGCATGAAATGGAATTTCTTCCCAGGGTCCCAGGAGAAATGGCAAGGGAAAGCATGTTAAAGCTTCAGGGAAAGAATGGGGCCACCGTGGGCGTCACCAAAGTAGTCTTTCTGGATGTAGGGTCTCGGTTACTGAGTGGCCCAAGCTGTGGCCTGGCACCCATTCTGCCATCAAACACCCCAGGGCTCAGGAAAGCATATCTTGGGTGAGAACCACCCTATCCCTCCTGTGCCCCATTTCCCCACCAGCACAATAAGGTCCAGGCTGTGCACCCCCTTCTCTAAGACACTGCAAGAAACTTGATTAAAAAGCTCAAAATGCCTCGCCTACCCAAAATCCTAGAGAATGGCTTTTTATTCCCATTATAAGCTCCCAGAAGGACAGACACCAAGTTTTGTTTGTTTCTGGGTTTATCTCTTTAGCTCCAGGGTGAGGCACACTGCCTGACACTTAGTAGGCACTTGATGTTTGCCTAATAAATGAATAAATGAATAAATGAATGGACACACTGGGCAGCCTGTTAATAAAATCTTTGAATCCTAGTAGTTTACGTGTTTATATTCCCAGCTCCCAAGGCAGGTGGAAGGAAAGCCTCCCTCTCCTGCAGGTTTTGGTTCAGCCCTACATCTCCCCAGGGGCACGCGGGCACAGGAACCCAGGGCAGCTCATCAGGAGCTCTCTTCTTGGCTCTCCACTTTCTCCCTCATCTGATCCTCAGTCCTCAGTCTCTGGCCCAGCCTACGTCCAGCTCTGAAGGCCAGCTCTGGCACAGCTCCCTCTAGGCCAGCATGTGCTGTTTCTAAACAGACAAGGCAAGCTCAACCCATGCTACCCTTGTGCTTTCCTGAGTTGGCAATGTAACACTTGCCATTCCCACAATGGAAAGGCCGTTCGTCTTTATCCAAATTACAGGTAAAGACTTCCGACAACAGACCTCCTAATGGTTATGTTCTGGCAACATCCTGGTAAAATGAATCTGTTATGATTCAAGACAGCTCATCTGCAGGTACGTTGCCCATGTAAAACAGGGGTAGATCAGCCCTGCCTAAATCAGGGAAAACACCAACGGCTATTCACAGCGTTGAGAGGGGAACCAATGCTCCAAAGTAAAGCTGCCTGCACTTTTGCCAGGACCTTTGAATTATGCACTGAACGTGGAAACCTAAGCATGCTATAGAGTCCACTTGGTGCCGCAGCCCCAAGGAAACCCTGGGGACATGGCAGGACAGGCTTGTGCCTTTGCCATTAGCCTCACATGCAGAGTGGGCTACAACAGTCAGCTTCCCTTTAGTAGCCCATAGTAGGTCTGTCATTAAAGAATTTATCTGAAGCTTCTAAGGAGGTTTTTAGTACTACCCGTTGCAGGTAGGGTGTCCCACTGGTTTATTCTCCCTATGGACTATGTTGTCCTTTCATTTGCCCTAAACTAGTCTCTTCCAGACCTTAAGGAATGTTCCACTGCAGGGACCCAGCATCCTCTCAATTCTATTCAATTATTCATCAGACATAATTGAGCTCCTGCTGTATGCCAGGCTGTGTGCTAGGCACAGGGATACCGACACAGTCCCTGCCCTGGCACTGTTCACAGGCCAGTGAAGGAGATACACTTCAGACGCTGATCACTGTTGGGCACAAGGAATATTTCCTAGACGAGGGCATCTGAGCTGAGTGTTCAAGGATGTGAAGGTGCTAAGCAGGCAGCTAAGGAAGAGACACAGGACAAGCAAGAGCTCCAGGCAGGTAACTACAGAATGGTTTTACTTTGGCCCAACAAGGCACTTTGTGTGGAGAGAAGAGAGAAGAAGAGTGAGGGGAGGCCAGGCTGTAAAGGAAGGAGACTTGTGGGCCATGCTGGGAGCGTGGGTTTATTCAGGAAGGCAGGGAAGTGGGGAGACCAGTTGTGTATGTTGGAAAGCTCGCTTTGGTTACAGTGTGGAGAATGAATTGGAGCAGGAAGACAGTAGACCCCAGGGGAAGGTAGGAGAGCTTGAACCAACAAGATGATGGTTGTGGAGGGAAAAATCACAGCTCTCAGCAAGTGAGGAGAAGGGAGAAAACAAAGTCAGGCCTGAGAGGTTTGGTAGACTAGATGAACATTTGTGCCATTCACCAAAATGGACCAATAGGGAAAGAGTAGATTTGAGGGGGTATAATGCATATGAGGTGCCCATGAAACACACAGGTAGACATGTCTAAAATATACATGGGTATTTTGTATGAATCCCTGACTGGAGATGCAGATTAGGAATGGGTTTATTCAGTGGAGCATAGATGGTAAAGCTGGGGAAATGGTTGGCATCGCCCAGGGAGAATGAGCCGAGGGAAAGCAGTCTAGAGGAGAGCCCTGAAAACACCACCATTCAGCTTCACTCGAACAGGGAGGTCAGAAGGGACCAGGATGACTCCAGTGGCCAGGACAGAGAAGCTCTGCTTGACCAGACTCAAAGAAGAAAGAGGCAGACAGCTCAGTGAAGTCTACCAGGGCCCTGGACCAAGTTCTAATGCAAGTATTTGGTAAATAAGTCCTTTCAACTCACCACCTAAAATTTTGCATTTTGCCTATACTTTTTCTCAATTCTCATTTTTTTTTCAGATTGAAAAGTCTTGGTTTCCTAATCCCATCCCCTTAGTAGTCCCACTGCCAGGGTAATTGTGGTCCCTCTTCTCTGGGCTCTGTTAAACACCTGCCCTAATCCCGGGGGCCAGAAGGGCATTGCCAGGGTGACTACTCAGGGTGCAAGAACCCAAGAGCAGAGGGAAGAACTTTCCTAGGAATTCTTTTAAGCATTTGGCTGAAAAGCTCACTGGCTTCCAAGGCCAAAGTGGCTGCCAGGCCCAGGGCTGGGGGAGCAGTGCCCTTCAAAGTTAGGCAGTCAGGTCCTGAAGGTGTGGGGCGGGAAGAGGTTACAGAATGGCTCTTCCTTTCCTCAGAGGAGATGACCTGGGACATGACAGTGGCTACCATTTGTGTGCCAGGCACCCCCTCTCACACACCTCACTTATTCTTCACAACAACCCTCTGAGGTAAAGTCAGTATGCCAGATTACAGACGAGGAAACGGGGCCAGAGGGGTTTGAAAACACGCCAAAAGTTATGCAGTCAGAGACTTAAGAGAGCTGGGATTTGAAAACACATCTGTTCCCACTTTGCAGACAGTTGTTCTTTCTCTGCATCTTGCTGCCTCCCCATCCCACAGATCTGTGGGACACTGCAGCCATCGGCTCCAATGGTAGATGCAGTACTTTATGTATGTAGTATTTAGGCTCTCGAAGCCCTCTTCCAGCTGTGAATGCTGCCGTTGGTGAGCAAGAAATGAACTGATGAAACCATGTGACTCCCTGATGGACTTGACCATGGCCTCAAGGCTGTGTGGCCTTGGGAAAACTCTGCGCCTTGCTTGTGAAATGAGCAGACAGGACCCGATGCGCTCTCAAGCCGTGGCACTGTATGGACTCTGCAGACCCCACAGTGCCTGGTCTGCTGCCCAGAGATCTTTCCGGCTCAGCAGCCACCCTGCAGGACTTGGCATTCCTCCTTCTATAAGCACCCTCCCATCCTGAGGGCTCCCTCCCATCCTGAGGGCTCCTTTCCTGCATGGGGACAGGCTCAGTGTCACCCAAGAGTGCACCCTCAGCCAGCAAATGTCACATGTTCTGTTTGCTGAGCCTTCTGGGAAAACAGACTAGAAACAGAAGGTGGCATTTAGTTGAGTTTGCACAGTGGCAGCCAGGGAGGCCAGTGACTTTTCCCACATCTTAAAGCTCACATTGTCAGGTGATGCCAAAGTCAAGGCCCACTCACCAATGGCCTGGCCTGCCCTACGCAGTCAGCCTCCCTGGGAGGTTCCCTACTAGTTTGCTAGAGCTGCTGTAACTAAGTTCCAAAACTGGGTGGCTTAAAACAACAGAAATTTATTCTCTCTCAGCCTTGGAGGCTGGAAGTCCAAAATCAAGGTGTCAGCGGGCCATGTACTCTCTGAAGGCTCTAGGGAAGGAATCTTTCTTTGCCTATTCCTAGCTTCTGTTGGTGGCTGGCAATCCCTGGCAATCCTTGGCTTGTGGCTACATAACTCCAGTCTCTGCCTCCCTTTCACATGGCCCCATGGGTCCCCTCTTCACATGTCATTCTCCTCTCTTTATCTGTGTCTCTTCTCCTCTTTCTATAAGGACACTGGTCATATTAGACAGGGGCCCACCCTAAGCCAGCATGATCCCCTCTTAACTTGGTTGCAACTGCAAAGAGCCATTTCCAAATAAGGTCCTGTTCACCAGCACCAGAGGGCAGGAATGCCATATATCTTTCGGGAAGACATAATTCAACCCACAGCACTCTCCAAATCACACACAATACAGGGAGGCA
Source organism: Bradypus variegatus (assembly GCA_004027775.1). Classification (NCBI taxonomy): domain Eukaryota; kingdom Metazoa; phylum Chordata; class Mammalia; order Pilosa; family Bradypodidae; genus Bradypus; species Bradypus variegatus. The sequence continues at coordinate 4,572 of PVKY010006278.1, forward strand.
AAGGCTGGGTCTGGAGCCTTCAACTGGCCTCAAGCCACAGAGTTGCCACTGAGAGAGCTCATTACTCAAACTCACGCAGCCTCCTCCTTGCAGTATCTCCGTTGGCTGCGGGAGACACCTGGAGGAACGCACGAAGAGCACTGGGCCGGGAGCCGGGAAGCCCGGGTTCCAGGTCTGTCTCTGCCAGGACTTGCCTTATGGCCTGGGACAAATCACTCTCCCTCACCTGATCTCAGTCTCCCCATTTCAAAATAAGTTGTTGAAGGGGATCATTTCTAAGTTCCTTTTATAGCTTTGGTTCTAAGTGTGCAGACTGTCTATCAGTCTGCTACACCCTGCCGGGAGAAGGGCTGTTCTTGCTGACTGAGCTGTGGTCTCCCTTCCTCTTTGGTGGCAGCAGTGCCCTGGACAAGGTAACAAGAGGCGGCAACACCTTAGATATGTGGGCAGGAGCAAGAGCTGGCTCTGACCGTAACTACACCTGGAGCGGGGCTGAGCAATGGTGCCTGGGCTTGGTGGAGGCGGCGGCAGGCACACCATGTGCAGGGAACAGAGATGAAGCATCTCAGGCAGGAAGGGCCTTGCAGAGGCCATCCAGTCCAATCCCCGGTCTTCAGGCAGCACTAGGTCTAAGCAGGCCCATACGAGATGCGGGGAGGGGGAAGGAGGTGTTATTAATAATACAATTACTTTACAATTACAGTTTGCTTTAACTTTCCATTTCTTTATGCTTTCCTATCCCATTGACTTTCCTCAGAGACTCCTGTATTGACTTTTTCTCTTCACCCTCTTTGGATTCTACATGGTAATCTTTAATTCTCCCCTGCAAAAAGGGAAGAAAACAGGGGCCACACAGCAGTGCAGATCCACAGGGCTGGGAGAGCCGGAACCAGCCCCCTAGTCCTTTCTCCTCACCAGGGCTCTGCCCTCTTGCTCTTGAGGACACACCCGTTCACACAGCAGTCACCTGAAGGAATGCAGGGAGGCCTCACACATGCTGGGCACCGAGAAAAAGGGCTGTTCTGCCCTGAAGGAGCTCAAGTCTAGCGGGGTACACAGTTGAGTGTGTTATGAGTGATCTGATGGGTAAAATTACTGAATGGAGTATGTATGGGGACCAGGCACTAGTTTAAGGGCTTCACTTACTGTATCTCATTTAATCCTCTTAGCTACTCTGGAGGTAGGTCTATTGTCTCCATTTTACAAATGAGGAAACTGAGGCCAACAGACATTAAGTAACTCATCCTAGGACACAAAGCTAGTAAGTGGCATACCAGGAATTAGAACCCCGCAGTCCACCTCCAGAGCCTCTTAGCTCTTAACCATTTTTATGCTGCCGCCCCAAAGTACAGGGGCTTCTTAGGGCACAGAGGACAGAGCTCCTAACCCACGCTGGAGGGTGGGATAAGAAAGCTCCAGGAGAATGTGGAATCTAAGCAGCATCTCAGATTCTGGGCAGGGGACTCTCCTACAGGCCATAAACCCCTTTCCCAATCAAGCCTGCCTTGACTGGGGGTTCAGAAGGCTGAGCTCGCAGCTCCTCTAACAAGGCCCTTTCCTGGCTCTTTCCTAATGAGAAATAACCCACCAGGCTGTAACTGAGAGCTTTCTGAGGTAAGGAACTGGGCTGTCCTCCCCTCCCCAACCTCTAGCCCAATAAAGAAAGAAAGGAAGGAAGAAAGGAAGGATGGAAGGATGGAAGGAAAAGGGATGCTTGGGACCACAGGAGGTAAAAATTGAGGGAAGAGCAGCTTTTGAGCAGGGGAGAGTGGGATTCAGCCTCCTCCCAGGCCAGCAGGCCTCAGTTCCCCCCTAGGTAGCCACAGTTTGCTCAGAAGGTAGTAAAGGGGCTCCTCTTTGCTCTTAGACCCTAGTCTCCTCCAGGACCTGCTGTCATCTCAAGCCACAGTGGTACAGGGCACCCTCCAAGCCCAGAGGGGCCTCAGCTCCCCAGGGGCTCCCAGGTCAATAGGCAGCAATAGCTTCTCTCAGGAGCCTGCTAGCAGCAGACAGTACCCCAGTGCCAGGAGCACCAGCCAGGGTGCAGGTGGCTGGCCCAGGGAACGGGGGTCTGGGCCTTTTTTGTACTTTCCACTGACCAGTCCTGAGACTGCAAGACTCACATCTACGTCTTGAGCCTCATTTGCCTCATCTATAAAATGGGAATAAGGACCTCTTGCTGGATTTTCTTTTGAATTCTTGCAGGTGCAAATGAAGTGATGTGTCCATACAACAGAAGCATTAGTCTAAAAACACATAACAAGAACAAAAAGCCTTGTCTGTCCCCTCAGAGAATGATTAACAATGCATTAATTCACACCTCAGCACATTCTGAGAAGAATTTGAGATGGCAAGATAAGAGCACAATAAGGCTGGCAAGCACCACAGACCCTCTGCTCAGGGGCCAGACTATCCCCCTGAGAAGTTCACATTCTGGGCACCGATGAGTATTGTCGAACATTTCCTATGAGGCAGGCAGTTTGCTAGAAGTTTCTCATATGCCATCTTATTTAACCTGCCCCATCAGCCAGATACCATCATTATGCACACTAGACATGTAAGGTTCAGAGACAGTAAGTTACTTGCCCAAGGTCACACAGCAAGGGTGAGGGGAGCTGGGATTCACACTCGGAAATGAATAGGAGCCCCAGAATCTCAGCACATGCTCTACTGTGTCCCTGTAAAAGCGCTTTCAAAACTGCCAAGAGCTACTCAAACAGTCACTCCTCAACAGCTCCCCAAGGGGGCAGTTATACTGTGCCAGGCCTTGTACCTGGTGCTGTGGAAGCCGGGGGAACACAGATCCCTGGACACAGGCCCTTGGAGCTCACATTCCAGGCGGAGGCAGAAAACCATCAAAGGGGCAAATAATTTTGTAACATTATGCCCAGGGTGATAAGTGCTATCAGAAAACACAAAGCCCTTAAAGGGATGGAGAATGGAGGAGAAGCTGTTCCCAGGCAGAGGGGGCAGCAAGGCAGAAGCCCAGAGAAGGGAAGGGCTTGATGAGGAACAAGAACACTGGGGAGGCTGGAGGGTGGTAGGGAGGGAGAGTTGAGCAAGAAATATCTGGGGCTGCATCAGGCAGGGCCTTGGTTTTCACACCAAAAAACAAACAAGAGCGGCGACTTGTATGTTACACATCTTTTCGTTGTGATCTTTAGCCCCCAGGTCTCTTTGCCCTCTTACAAAAGCCCCTCGGCACCTCGGCACCTCAGGGTCCTCACCTGTAAAATGCGAAGGTTGGTGCAGACAGCGTCCACCGCGCCTCATTACATTTCATGTCCAAGGCCAATCTACAACAGCTGATCCTGCTCCGGGGGTGGGTGCGGGGCGGCCGGCTGGCGTCGGGGGGTGGGGGCAGTAGCCGGCACTGCGGCCCCGGGTGGGGCAGGCTGACCTCCCGCAGCGGCTCGCGGCGAGGATGTGGTGGGCTGGGGACCCGAGTGGGCATCTCCGCGGCGGCTCGGCTGCCCGGGAGGCCGGTGTCCCCCCCGTGGGGCCGCGCCCCCCACCGGCGGGAAATGGCGATCCCCGGGGCCCGCCTCCCAGCTCGCCCGCTCCGGCCGCGCCCAGGCCGGCTGCAGGAGCCGGGAGGCGGGAGGGGCGCGGTTTGCTCCCTGCCCGGGAAGGGGAGAGCGAATGAGGAGCGTGGCCTGAGACCCCGCCCTGGGCCTCTGCGGCAGGGAGAAGTCTCCTTCCTCGGATGTCCGGCTCCCCGCCACCAGGAGAAACCCCTGCGGAAGGGTCTGGCGGGACGCGGGAGTGACAGCCCTCACCCCGCCCCCGCCCTCCTGCGGGCACGGCCAGATTGGAACTTTGGGGTCCAGGGAAGCCTGGGACCAGCGCTGTGATGCCGAGCAAGAGGGCTGGGGGTCTGGGAGGAGGGTGGGTTATAAAGACTTCTCTTCTTTGGCCTGAGCCCAGCACGGGAGGGGCAGCACGGCCTCGGGCAGCCAACCCAACCCCCCACGGGCCGGGCCAAAACCCCACACCACCCCGCAGCCCAGCCTGCCCCGCAGCCTGCGGGGTTCACCCGGACCACTTCCTTTGGGGATTCTTGCTCTGAAGGCATCAGGCAGTGAGGTAGTGACCTGGGGAGGCCACCAGTGGGGGCCGAAAGAGGCCCATGTATCTATAATAGACTATGTAAGTAAGTACATGCATCATAGACACAGCCATAACCCACCCCCGCTAAGCACTAATAAAACAAATAAATCATAATCTCATATTTGCAGCCTGCTTGTGACGTTCTGTTCTGTCTTTCCCTTACATTATTTTATTTGAATCTTACAACAATTCTGTGGGGCTGGAGCTAGTCAGCTCATTTCACAGGTGTGGGATGAATCCAGATGATTTGAATCTACCCCCACCCAATTCCCCATTCACCTTTTTTATATAACAGTTTTATCGAGATACAATTCACATACGATAAAAGTCACCCTTTTAAAGTGTACAGTTCAGTGGTTTTGAGAATATTCAGAGCTGTGTAACCATCATCACTCTTTAATTCCAGAACACTTTCATTACCCCGAAAAGCAACCCCTGTACCCCTTAGCAGTCACTTATTCCTCGTCACCCCAACCACTGGAAACCACCAATCTGCTTTGTGTCTCCATGGATTTGCCTATTCCAGGCATTTCATATAGATGGAATCATACAATATGTGGCCCTTTGTGTCTGGCTTCTTTCCTTGCCGTATGTTTTCAAGTTTCATCCATTTTGTAGTATGTATCAGTACTTGATCCCTCTCTATTGCTGAATAATATTCACTGTATGGATACAACACATGTTGTTTCTCCATTCATCAGTTGGTGGACATTTGGATTGTTTCCACTTTTTTGTGGATGTTATGGATAACACTGCTATGAACATTTATGTACAAATTTTGGTGTAGACAAATGTTTTATTTCTTTGGGGTATATTCCTAGAAGTGGAATTGCTGGGTGATATGTAAACTCTATGTTTGACTTTTTGAGGAACCATCAGGCTGTTTCCATAGTGGCTGCAACATTTTACATTCCCATCAGCAATGTACAAGGGTCCCAGTTTCTCCACATCCTCACCAACACTTGTTATTGTTGGTCCTTTTAATTTTAGCTATCCTAGTGGGTGTGAAATGGTATCTCATGGTTCTGATTTGCTTTTCTCTAATGCCTAATGACGTTGAGCATCTCTTCACGTGCCTGTTGGCCATCTGTATGTCTTCTGTGGAGAAATATCTGTTCAAATCTTTTGTCCATTTATGAATTGGGTTATTTGTCTATTATTGATTTGTTAGAGTTCTCTATATATTCTGGATACAAGCCCCTCAACAGATATAGAATTTTCAAAAATTTTCTCCCATTTTATAGGTTGTATTTTCATTTTCCTGATGCTGTCCTTGGAAGCATAAAAGTATTGAATTTTGATGAGTTTATCTATTTTTTCTTGTGTTTGCCTAACCCAAGTTGACAAAGATTTACTCCAGTGTTTTTTTCTAAGAGTTTTGTAGTTTGTTGTTTTCACTTTTATATTTGATCCATTTTGAGTTGATTTTTATGCATGATGTGACATAGAGGTTCAACTTCATTCTTTTGCATGCAGACACCCAGTTGCCCCAGTGCCATTTGTTGAAAAGACTGTTCTTCCCCCTTGAATTGTCTTGGCATCCATGTCAAAAACCAATTCCCATAAATATAAAGGTTTATTTCTGGACAATTTTGTTTCATTGATCTACACATGTGTTCTTATGCCAGACACCACACTGTCTTATTTACTATAGCTTTGTAGTAAGTTTTGAAATTGGGAAGTATGATCTAAATTTGTGATTCTTTTTCAAATATCTCTCTCCCTTTTTAACCAAATTTTTATCAAGTGTAGACTCTATATCAGATATAGTTCTAAGCGCATCATGTGTATTACTCATTTAACATAACCTATGAGTAGGTTCTGTCATGGTCATATTTTAAAAATAAAGAAACAGACACAAGGAAGTTGAATAAACTGGCTAAGGTCACACAGGTGGTCAGCAGCAGAGCTGGGAGATGAACTCAAGCTGTGTGGCTCTGTTTTCCCTTATAGGCACCCACAGACAGAGCTAGTCTGGATCTCCCCTTTTATAGAAAAGAACTTAGGGCACAGGAGTCTTGTCTAAGGCCCACTGTGACAGAGGGAGGATGAGATCCAGATCTACTGATCCTTAGACCAGTGGTCTCCTCTGCCCACCCTGGTCACCCCTCTTTCCAGACAGCCCTAGATATTCATTTCAAAGTGGTGTCACCTTGACAAAACGCTGGGAGGGACACAGTGGCCATGGGGTGATTCCTTTTGCCCCCAAGCTTTGGGACCTTTTGTGGTTTCTGGGTAAGAGGACAGGGGTTGGGTCCATTGAGTCCGATGATGTCAGATAGGGGCTGGCTGGCCGTGACTGTGGGCCAGGCCCTACACAGATCTGAGGACATCCTCCCAAAGAAAGGAGCTTAAATCCACTCCACAAGGATCAGGTCCAGGACGGAGACTGACCTGGAGTCCTCATTCCTATCTCACTGCCTCCATCCCTTTCTGCCCAGTGGCAAACCGGAGGCTCACCTCCTGTTTCAGTTTCTCAGCCACTAAAACAAATAGCAAGCAATGGGTTGGCTTGAACAATGGGAATGTATTGGCTCACGATTTTGCAGCTAGAAGAACTCCAAAATCAAGGCATCAGTAAGGCGATGCTCTCTCCTTGAAGAGTGTGGTGTTTTGGGGGGCTGGCTGCAGGAAATCCTCGGTCCATGGCAATGCACATGGCAACATCTTCTCCTTCTCTTGTGGTCCTGTTGACTTCCAGCTTCTGGCTGCTTCCATGGCTTCTTTTTCTGTGTCCAACTTCCTTTGCTGATAAGGACTTTAGTCATATTCGATTAAGGCCCACCCTCATGCAGTTTGGGCACGTCTTGACTAATGACATCTTCAAAGGTCCTATTTACAAATAGGCCCACATTCACAGGACTGTAAGTTGGGACCTGATCATGCCTTTTGTGGCGGACATGATTCAATTCCCCAAATCTCCCTTCCCCTGTAAGCTCCAGGAGGTTGGAGGCCCCTCTTGCCATCCTTGTGACCCCTGCAGCAGCCATCCCAGAGCCTGGCAGGGATTTTGAGAGCTGCAGGCCTTTACTGACACAAGCTGAATTGGGTAATGGGGTCTTCTCTGTGGTGCCCCCATTTGGGGTCTAGTCTCTCTCACCAGTCAGCAGCTTTTGTTGGATTAATGTTGCCTGACCCTTCCCAGCACTGGGTGAGGCCTACCCAGCTCCTGCCACCCCTGCAGGGAGCCCCCACTGGGCAGAGCCTGGCACCAATGCAACATCTGCCATCCCAAGACACCTCATCTCAACACAACCAAACCACTCTTCCTCACTACCCCTTATTGTTCATGCTCTACTGACTCCCTGGGATGTGCTTTTCCCTTCAAATAATTAACTCCTCCTAATCATTCAGGACCAAATCAAACATCACTCCTGGGAACTTCCCCCATATCCCTTCCCCCATATCCACTCCCCTCAGAAGAGTTTGGTGCCTCCTCCTCTATCTTCCTCTGCTCTTCTCCAGCACCTGTCATTATCGCATTCATCAAACTACAATGTAATCATAGTTTTTCATTTGTTTGTCTTCCTTCTGCCTCCTTCACAAGACCATGAGTTCAATTATTTCTGGGAATTGATGAAGGAATGAATGAGTGGTGACCAAAACAATAATGGATGAGACTTCTGTCTGCCCCCAGGAAAGGTACTGGAAAAATCACCCGTTGACCAAGTTTGTCTTTAGGATGTTTTTGTTGATGACTGTCGCTAAGACCCACCTAGCCCTGGGTGAGAAATTCCCAGCTAACATTGCTTAGCAAGGCTCCTGCCATCCCTGCCGGAACCTTGTCCCCATTGAGACAGCCTGGAGCCACCACCCCATTCTTGACGCCTCCCTCTTCTCAGATAGTCAGGGCGCATGGGCTCCTCAAATCCCTCCTGTCAAAAGGGGGGAAAAGCTGATTAAGCTAATTCACACTAAGATGAGAGGGGCTTAGAGTATTATGCCTCCTAACAGAGAGATAAATGCCTAAGATAAAAGGAATGCGGGTCACTGGCTGCCAGATAACACAACCCACCCACCTCCTACTGCAGTGTGTTCCCAACTAGCCTTTCTTCTAGGAAAAGACCAGCCTTGCCTCGCTCCCACACAAGACACCTTTTTTGTTCAGAAAGTCCATCTAATCAGCTGCAAAAATCCATCCTCAGTGCCAAAAGACACCTCTTTTCCCCACCCAGACAGAGCAAACAATGTAAACCCTTTAGAATTTTTTGTATATTCTCTTCTTTGAGTTTATGATGTGGATAAGGTAGGTATTATTCCCATTTCACAGATGAGGACACTGAGGCTGTGGGAGTCAATGACTCGCTGAATTTCACACACAGAGACATTTGAGGTCATGTACAGCAGTCCAGTCTGGCCTTCTTGGGGCCTCCAAAATGACCTCCATGGCTAGGTGGCTTGGTTCCCTGGTCTTGTTAGTGATCCCCTGCTTTGTCTATCACAATTACCCCAGAATATTAGGTCATCCTAAGAGAAGTCACTCTTCCATATGTAGGTTTAGGGGTTCTGAACCCAGGGTTCACGTTCCGGAGCTCCTTCCTACTGTTAGGCAGTCTTTCCCCTGACTTAAGCCAAATGAAGTAACACGTGTGGCCTCACTTTATACAGAAGAACAGAAAGTTCTAAGTAGGAAGGGCAGGGGTCCAACCCCTTCACTTTACAGATGAAGAAACTGAGGCCTGAGATGGTCGTGCCAGACCCCATGGCTTACACCCAGGTCTCCCAGCTCCTGGCCTGCAATTTTCCACATTCGTTGGCTGCCTTTCCTCACACATCCTCCTTTGGGGCCAGGTCTTGCCGATGGGAAGGAGGCAGAAAGGAGAGCTGGGGCCACTTGGTTAATTTTATAATTTGCCTGGGGCAGACCCTGAAAAGTTAAATATGCAGAGCCTTACTCTGTGATCTGAGCACTAGAAGGTTCCCTTCCTCATTCCAGCGGTTGCACCTGTTTGCGTGGCCTCATTTCCCTTTGCTTTCTGCTCAGCCCGAGGTGCATCTCCGGGTGGATGGGGGTGGGGAGGGAGAGGGATGCTTTGGGGTTTGCCAGATCTCTTGTCCTGCTTTGGGGCCATCTTCTCTGCCCTCGGGCGCCATATTTAACCCTTCCTACAAAGCAGGGACCAAGGCCTGTTCCCACACTCTGGGGAGAGGTACCCCAAGGGGACAGAGAGCTCACCTAAGGCAGGAGAGACTGAAGGGCCCATGCTTCAACTTGAGGGTCCAGCTGACGGTTGGTGGGAAAGGAATACTTTAAGCACAAGTCTTAAACACCAACAGGAAGACAGCCCCTCCCACCCTGGCAAGCCAAGGGGCCCAGCGGGGAGAGCCCACCAGGGAGCATCAAGGAATTGGGAGTCTGCAGCCATGCGTGGGCTTTCAAAGAGAGCAGAAGTCATCCTAGCCTTTCCAGGAGACATTCAGTGGATATTAAAGAAAGGGGAGCACCAAGCCAGTGACCTCACAGGCTCCCGAGTCAGTAATCCTGGCAAAGCGGATGGCTGCCCTGCCTCTGCCACATCCCTGCCCTGCCCTCCACCCCAGTGGCCAGTAGGGAGAAAGGAATTGGACTAGAATTTGGGATCAACCTGCCTTCAGCTTCTCAGATATAGCCAGCCGGCCCCTCATGTCTGCACCTCAGTAGAAGGAAGGACCCATTCCCTTCTATAGGCCCTTCCACTCTATGTGCTCCTCGGAGCTGGGCATCTCATGTCCAGGAGGGGCCTGGAGGCCTCCACCCCAAGGTTGACAGCACACTTGTCTCCCGACCCGTTCCCTTGGCAGTGACAGCCTCCCAATGATGGGTGGATTAAGTGCCAACGTTTTGCAGTTTTGCAGCCTCCCAGGAGACAGAGAGGTGGACCTTGGGACACTGATTCTAACAGTCACCCACAGACAAGGAGTTAAAAATGAGAGGGGACTGCAGGACAGATGGAGGATTCACCTGCCAAGAGTTGCTGATTCCCTGCTCTGAGGCCCAGTGTCCTCCTGTGCAGTGTGTTCCCACCCCCTCCCCCACCCCGTCCATCCAGTCCAGCCACAGACAGTAGATCCCAAGAGGGTTCTTCACCCCATCACAAGACAGTCCAATTCTCCCCTCCTCAGAACAAGCCCAGCTGAGGACTGTGGAAATCCATGCACATCAGAATTGGTTGGGTTTTGGTCCAGGAATTGAACTAAATTAAATTAAGAATGAGCAAAATGTGCCAAATCTCAAAACGATTCCCAATATTCTTATTCTTTTTTTTTCCTAACTAACCAAAATGTTTTTCAAAAAGCACTTGGTAACCAATAATGAGATTTGAAATCAGATGTTCATGCTTTTCAAATCTACTGAACTGAAACAAAAAGAAGAAACACATGATGGTTTGGAAAGTGTGTTGTCCTGGTTGTGTGCTGTGTGACCTTGGAGAAGTCACTTCCCCCTCTCTAGCCTCAGATTCTCTCATTCGTGTTCAACAAAAATCAAAATGGCTCTTACAGCTCTCCTAATCCCCAAATCTCAAAATAGTTTCTAAATTGAATCTGCACAGCTCTTCCATGTGGTTCAAGTTTGGATCATGACCAAGCCAAGTCATCTGGAAAAGAAATGTTCCATATGTGCCATCTGTGAGAAGCCTGGGAACAGAGGACCAAACCCTGGGACTTGGGGAGCCTGCTGACTCTTTGGAGCTGGCACTAAAGTAATTATGTGATTAGGACATTCATCCTGGTTTTAACTGTGCTTTATTTGGTTAAATCAAAACTGACAATGAGCTGCCCGGTGGGTGATGCCATTCTCCCAGGAGGGCCCATGTAGAGTTATGCTGAGCAGGGGTCATCCTGACAATCTAAATACCTGTTGGCAAGGCAGGCAGGTTAGGAGGCTTTCACCCCCTGGGAAACCTGTGGCCTGGGAAGGAGCACGCCTGCTTCTGTCAGGGAAGGAAGTCATAGAATGTTGGGGGTGGAAATGTCTGTGGCGTTACCTAACCCACGTTCTCCTTTTACAGATGAAGAAACAGAGGCCAAGTGCCTGGGACCTGGCCTGGGCTACCAGCTGATGAAGGCAGTGGCAGCTTGTTCCTGCATTTTCTCATCTTTGAAATGGAGTCCCTAACCCTGTCCTTCTCTATCATACAGAGAAACGATGAAGTCAACTGAGAAAGTAACACTTTGGAGTCTGAGAGCTTCTGGAGAAAGGAAACAGAGAGAATGGAAGCATTAGGACCTTATTATTATTATTATTATTATCTTCTTCATCTATCACCATCATTGCTATCCCACTCTGGGGGTGAGGCAGGAAGGCCTGAGAGCATCGCTGCTATTCGGCAGGAAAAAAATAAGCCTGAGAATGGGGACTAACCCATCTGAGGACTGGCGGACACATGGGTCAAGGCTCCTTTAACCAGGTGTGGCTCTGTCGCCCCCAGTCTGGCTGCCCCTTCTGCGTCTCCCTGAGCACCTGCTTGCTCTGTGGCTCCGTGAAATTGAGCTCTCACAGCCTTTCCAGGCCTTCAAAGAGGCTTGGCCTCCAGACC
>PVKY010006279.1:0-16194 GCA_004027775.1 Bradypus variegatus
GGCGGACTCCATCTGCTCTAGCACCTCTCTCCCTTCCACCTCCAGCCACTGTCTGACTGTAACTACATGAGAGACGCTGAGCCAGAACCACCATCTGAGCTGTCCAAATTCCTGACCCACAGCAACTGAGAGAAATAATAAATGACTGATCTTGTTTTAAGCCATTATTTCGAGATGATTTGTTATGAAGCAATGAATAATTGGGACCAGTTATGAATTGCTTGGCAAAGCGTAACAACTGAGTGTGGCTTATTCAGGCGCACCTCTATTGTGCCCCAAATGGCTACTTGGTCCGTGCAGATGCTGGATCTTTTCTGGAAGGAATTCCAAATACAACCTCCCCCAATCCACCTGGGAATTTTCCTCCTGAACCCTAAGGTCCCATTCCTGCAATTTAAGACAATAGCCTAATGAATTACTCTACCCTTGGCCCCTTTCTTAGTTTTCAGACAAATATACTACAGTGGATCAGCTTAAAAAACAGGAATTTAGTGTCTCAAAGTTTTGGAGTCTTAGAAGTCCAAACTCAAGGCACTGGCGAGGCCATGCTCTCCCCTGGAAGGCTGTAGAGTTTGGTGCTGGCTTGGCACCGTCCGTGGGGTTCCTGGGCTTTGCATGTCTGCCTCCATCATAAGGCAATCTGTCTCCGTGGTCTCCTCTTGAAGCTTTCTCTGACTTCTGGCTTTTTTTTACTGACAGCATCTGAATTTCCTTTCTATATAGGGCCTCCAGTCATGTGGAATAAGGCGCACCCTGATTGAGTTTGGCCACACTTTAATAATATCTTCAAAGGTCCTTTGTTGTGAGCAATGGGTTCACTACAGCGGGAATGAAGATTAAGATTATGAACATGTCTTTTCTTAGGGTACATGATTCAACCTACCACAGCCTCTTAACCTTGGCAATCCTTGTCAGATTTCAAGGAACCCTTCACTCTTCGGCGGGGACACTGATCTCTCCTTTTGCCTCCAGTAACTCTTAGGCTCCTCAATAGCCCTTTCTCACTGGATGTTTCTTGAGAGATTTCACATTTTCTTACCTTTCCCATCATTTACCACCATTTTCCTCAAGTCTTAAAATGATAGTAACGCTAGTCTTCTTTTTGTCATTAATGTTTGATTATAAAAGTGACACTTATTAATCCTACATCCATACTGATAAGCATAATATAGAGTAGGTTCTAGGAGAAAAGGGTACGTTTATCATGATGAGGAAGGAACTGTTTATCATAATAACAATTCAGGGTGTATATTTACACATATTAAGAGAATAACTCTTCTTTGGTCAAGCAGTCAAGGAGCTGTCCACACAAACCTCCTGACCTGATCTTCACTCCAACTCCTTGGCATTCGTTTTGATTTGCCGTGTTATTGTTCATTTAAGATATGAAGAGAATGAGGCTCCAAAACACAAAATGATGAGGAGGTAAGTGCAGTAGGGAAAGATTCCTGGTCTAAAGTTTATTCTTTTGGATCAGAACACATTTTTCTTGGGTCATGTTATTATTTGTCATCCTTATTTAAAGTTGTATAATAAATTTGCAAGCCCTTCCTTCTCTGAAAGATCCAAGGCATGGCTGCTTCTCAGAGACGGAGAGAAAGTCAAAGAGAGAACAAGCTTATGTCTGACGCAACAGCCCCGAATGCCTGAAAAGGATTTCTCTGGAAGTTGAGAACAGAAAGTAAGATAGCGTAACTGCATGGTTACCATAGTGGTCAACTCAGGTCGGACTTCTCAGAAGTAACTCATAGTACAGTTGACAGAGCCAAGAATCTGGAGACAGAAACCTGCATTTAAATTTCAACTCTGACAGACGATCTGCGTGACTTGAACAAGTGAGATCTCTGAGACCTGATTTCTTCATCTTTAAAATAAGCTATTAATAACATCTTGTGTAAAAAGTAGGCAAAAGAGAATTGAAAAAAGGTGCCCCAACAAAAACGTATACAGGAATGTTCACAGCAGCACTCTTCACAATAGCCAATCAGTGGAAGCAACCCAGATGTCCATCAGTTGATGAATAACAAACAAGACATGGTCTATCCATACAATGGAGTATTATTTAGTCTTAAAGAATAATGAAGTACTGACACATACCATGTATCAGTCAGGGTTCTCCAGAGAAACAGAACCAATAGGAAATATATACATAGAGAAATAGACAGATGAGAGAGAGAAAAATATATATCTATATATCATATATGTATGATTTATTTTAAGGAATTGGCTCATGTGACTGAGGGCAGAGGGAATGGTAAGTTCAAAATTTGGGGCAGGCCGGCAGGCTGGAAACAGGCAGAGTTGTTGCACACTTCTTTTTTAGGAAGAATTTCTTCTTCTTAAAGTCCTTCAACGGATTGGATGAGGCCCACCCACATTATTCAGGGTAATTGCCTTTATTTAAAGTCACCTAAGTGACTAAGTGTTCATCGCATCTACAAAATACCTCCAGGGAAACATCTAGACTAGAGTTGATTAAATAACTCTAGTTATTATAAATAAATAATAAATACAGCCTAGCCAAGTTAACACACAAGATTACCCATTGCTGCTACAACATGGATAAGCTTTGAAAACATCATGCAACGTGAAAGAAGACAGATACAAAAGGCCACAGATGATTCCATTTCTATTAAATATTCAGAACAGGCAAATCCATAGAGACAGAAAGCAGATAAGTGGTTCTGAGAGCTGGGTGGGAGTAATGAAGAATGGGGAGTGACTGCTAATGAGCACTGGATTTCTTTGTAGGGCAGTGAAATTAGACAGTGGTGAAGGTTGTGCAACACCATGCATATAATAAAAACCACTGAGCTGTACAATTTAAAATGATTAAAATTGTGTATTTTATACTGTAAATATTTTACCACAATAAAAAAGGCTTAAAAAAACATATACTTAGAACAGTATCCAGCATTTCATGGGGTTCAAAAAATGATTGAACCCTTACTCTTTGATGCCTTTTGTTAAGTTTGCTTGGTCTCTCTCAAGACACAAAATGAAAGGTGAAGGATCAATACATCTCATTTGCAGAATCAAACTTGCATCTGGAACTTTGGTGTCAAAGGAGTCTAGGAAACCTCCTACTAAAGGAAATGTCAGCTAAGCTTGGAAGGGCACCATGTCATGCCCACAGGGATGACATTCTCAAGGAATTTATAGCCTTGTACAGTGTTTTCCAACCCTAATTGTCACACATCAATATGGCCCCATCTTCAGGACACACAGTCCTGGGCCTCATCCCCAGTGATTCTTCTTCAGTAGATCTGGAACGAGGCCCAGTATGAACTTTCTAAATCTCTGCAGGTAACTGTGAACAGCCAGGGGTGGGAGCCATAGGCCCAGAAAGTTGGCCAAGACAAGAATATGAGGGTGGAGATGAGAAGGCAGAGAGAAAGATTATGTAAGTTCAAAACAAGCCTGGGGAATCTCCACCTTCCAGCTGGGGGTAAAATTGGGAACAAGTCTGGGAAGTTTTTGCAGAGGAAATGGTCTCTGGACTAGGGAGAATTTGAATATGAGTTAATAGGGCAAAAGCCATGGCAGCTAGAGAAAATGGGTTGAGCCAAACCCTGGAGGTAGGAGAGCCTGAGCTGTGAGCAGGGATTAGTAGCTTGCCTGGATTCTAGAATGTTTGGCAGAAAATGACTGAGCCTGGAAGGTAGTAGATCCTACAAGGCTTTGAATAGCCTAAGCTATTGTTTTGAATCCCACCTAAGAAAGGCCCAGTGCAAGGACTCTTCTTGTTACTTATGGGAAAATTCTTATTTGAAAATGAGCTACTACCCTCAAAGCACCTCTGGAAAATCTGTCCTATTAAATTCCAGCTCTGAGGCATGCAGGCCTCAGGTGATTTACTCTGAAGTCTGGGCTAAGGCTGCAGGTGATCGGACAGTCTAGCTTAATTAGAAGCAACTTCCTATGCCCCCTTCTCAATATTCATTGTTCCAGCAGAACATATAAGTCTCATTAAAAGGCTTTTCCTCTTGGGGAACAATGATTGCTGGAGAAAAAGGTAGAATCAATCACCTTGTCAAGAAAGAGGGAAAGAAGGCCAGGTGGTTGATGTTTTTATTTCAGAGGCTCCAGAGAGAGGAACCAGAGAAATTCCTCATTTCTTGTTTTACTCCTTTGCCAGAGTGGTCATCACCAGAAGTTCTCAGGACACTAATGGTTTCTAGGATATACGTCAATACCCTTAGTATAGTTCTCCCTTCCTCCACTAAGTGTCTTACATATGTTTCATTTAATCTTCATAAGCAAGTTTATATCCATGCCCTATTTTACAGATGAAGACATTGAATTTCAGAGGACAAATGTGTCATTCTTTGGAAAGGGACCAGGAAAGCATTCAAACAGAATCTCAAGGTCACCCCTACTCTGAGATACCATGTGTCCCCTTCTCTTCACTGTGTCACAAGGCTGAAAGGAAACAGCAGTAGCCTCAATTAGGTCATCCCAATCATTACGTCAAAAAGAGAGATTCCCATGAAAAAGTCAATAAAAAGGAAGGGACACTAGACGTCAGACATGCTTTATTTGCCTGGGCTTGTGACTGGGGCATGTGTATTTTCCAAAATTTCCCCCAGTAATTCTCACATACGCCCCCAGTTAAGACTTACTAGGTCCTAATCAAGGAATCGGCTTAATTCTGCAAGTCCTGTGTGTCACCTTAATGAAGTTCTCTCTACTAAAGACACACAGCTCACAAGTCATTCTATTGTCATTAGCATTCTCCAGAGAAACAGAAACAGAACTGACAGGAGATATATATGTATATGTATATATGTGTGTATATATATATATACGTAAATGTATATACCTATGTAAATGTTAAGAAATGCATTATAGGAATTGGCTCACACAACTGTTGGGATTGGCAAGTCCAAATCCCATAGGGCAGGCTACAAGTTGGACACTAATGAAGATGAGCTTGAATCCCCGGAGAAGCTAGGTGGCCGGAGTAGAGGTAGGGATTCTCTGGATTTGTGAAATTCTCAGTCCTTGCTTTAACACCTCCAAGGGATTGGGTGAGGAGACTCACCTCATTGCTGAGGGCAGTCCTCCTTTGTTGATTGTAGATGTAATCAGCCATCAATGCAATCAACTCACTATAGATGTTAATCCACCTACAAAATACCTTCACAATAACACTCAGGCCAGGGCTTTTGCTTAACCAAACCACTGGGCACCATAACCTAGCAAAGCTGACATGTGAGATTAACCGTCACTCAGGAGGACAAGTAAACACCTTCCTGGTCCAGTTAGATGGAGCTGCCCCCTCAACTGGGCTCAGTGACAATCAAAACTCTATTCTTGGCTTTTATCGTTGTGAGAAACAGCCATAAAAACCACTACCAATTATTTTGCAGAACTGCTATTGAATGCCTTGTATATTACATCACACTTATCAGGATTTAGACAAAAAATTGCCTTCCACAATTCAGTACCAGTAATCAGCGTGTCCCTACAGATACACATGTCAGCTCCGCTTTACTCAGCAAGGAGGAAGAGAGCTGTTACCTGGCATGTTTTACACTTCTCTTGTCAGAATGCTCAGAGGAATGTTCAGTGGTTACTTGTCCTGGATTCCTGCTATAAACATCTCCCTGCATCTCTCTGTTTCTGCTCTCTATTCATTTTGAATTTTGTTGTTAGTTTCCTTACTATGGACATACATAGTTTTATTATATATCAAATAAAATCTCTTTTGAAAGAGATGGCTATAGAATTGTAAATAATAACAGAGGGTGCTGAAAAAGTGGGCTCAGGAACCCAGTTTCTTAGGTTCAGATCCCTAGGAGCTATGTGATTGTGGGAGCTTTCCATGCCTCAGTTTCCTCTGCTGTGAAGTGGGAGCAATATTAGTATGCACCCATAGGGCAGTTGTAAAGGATTAAATGTGTTAATATATATAAGACATTTAGAACAATGCTTGGTAAATACATAATATTCATTCAATAAATGTTAGCCGTTCCTATTATTTGTCCACATTATTTTCCTCGTTAAAACTCTCCACTAGGATTTTGTTGCCTGTGGATGAAGTTCAAACTCCCTATCATAGCCCACAGGGCTTTCTGGTTTCTTCCTGGGGCTCAACTTGCCTCCTGCCAAGAGCATCCTCCTTTCTAACCCTCCAGCAATGCTGAGCACAACTGTGCCGTTGGCCATCTGCTCTGCTAGCGATGCCCGGCTAGCTCCTACTCACCATACAAGACCATACAAGACTAGGCTCTGGGCTTACCTTCTCCACGAACCCTGCCTCCCCCAGGCTCTGTGGTGTTCCACATCTGGGTTCCCTTGGTGACCTGGCCCCCTTTCATCTCTACTTCCACATCATGTCACAGCGACTTGCATGTCTCTCTTCCAGGATGTGTCCATATCTCTTGATTTCAGTTGTCTGTGTTGGCAGAGAATGAAGGCACCTGAAACCCATTGGAAGATTGAAACGTTAGGCTGTGGTGGGAGAAGGGTCCCATCTGACATCTCTATCCTGACTGACCAGGTGGCCCTGGAAGCTGGGGATGTGTAGCTTCTGACAATTTAAAGCTCCAGAAGTTTCCACAAACCACATCTGCTCTGCTAATGCTTGGGGTAAGGGTTGGCTTTTCCATCAAGGCCTTTGAACCTCAGGGCTGGTGTGACTTAGTTGGCTAAATGTCATTCTGCATTTAGTGTCACTGACCTCTACTTTTGAGGGAGTTGAAGAATAATAGTCTCTGGAAGAAATAGAGCTTCCAGATAGCTTTGTTTAATTACGTTTAGAAACATGACATTAAGCCTTCTGAGGAGTTTGTCTTCATGCTCTCTTGGAGGACTTCAGATATGGACATTTGGTGTAGTGGTATAGTGTGTATGTGAGAGAGAATTGGTCAAACATTGTCCTGAATGTCATGGAAACATCTTCAAGGGAAAATCAAAGAATATCAGACTTGGGCAAAGTCCTGATGTGGACCTGGGTTTGGCCGCCTGGTGTCCCACCCCCACCCAGGCCCTGGCTCCCCAGCTTCTTCCCACTCTGAGCTGCAGGCCTCATCTTCCAGAGCTGCCTGTTCCTATCTAGATCAGCGTACCTCAGCCTGAGGGCCCCAGGTCTGGTGTTCTGAGAGCCTGGCATCTCACAGGATGGGGGCTGAGCCCACACAGGGGGAGAAATGGAACAACCAGACTTGTCCCAGACAGGGGATCCCACCTTCCAGGGCACTCCCCAAGCCTGCACCTTTTGACATCTTTCTCCCTTCAAGGCAGCCCATAGTGTTCTCTTGTCCATGGATAGGAGACCCAGGATGATGTCTCCTCAGGGCAGGCCTGCTGGCTATCAGGCCGTGTGGAAACAAAACAGACTGGAGTCCAGCAGACCTGGGTAGGGCCTGAGCTTTGCCACTCACTGTCCCGTGGCCCCAGACAGCTGACTGGACCTCTCTGGGTCTCACTTTACCCATATGTGAGAACCAGAGAAAGAAGAATGTCTGTCCCATCTCCTGCACAAGGGGCTTGTACCAAACAAAGATGGGGGATGCTCTGTGTAAACTACCATCACTATTACAGAGACAGCTTGTGTAGTGGCTCAGAGCATGGGCTGTGCAACCAGGCTGCCTGGGTTCAAACCCCACTTACCAGCTCAGTAACCTTGGATGAGTTACCTAATGTCTATGAGTTGCCTAAGTTTCCTCTTTTGTAAAATGGGGGTAATAATATTCCCTATCTTACAGGACTGTTGTGGAGATTAAATTAGTCAATTTAAATGTTTTCTTCTATTATTATTATTATTATTATCATTATTATATTATTATTATTAGCACCACCTCTGGTCTGCAGAAAGTAAAGGCTTGTGTGGTAGTTTGAAGCTGTATATACTCCAGAAAAGCATGTTCTTATGCTTAATCCATTCCTGTGGGTGTGAACCCACTGTAAGTAGGATTTTTTGATGAGGTTACTTCAGTTAAGGTGTGGCCCACTTCAGTCAAGATGGGTCTTAATCCTACTATTGGAGCCCTTTATAAGCAGAATGAAATTCAGATTAGGGGGAAAAGCCACAAGGAAGGGAGAGGGCGGGAGAGGCCGCCATGTGCACTGCCACGTGACAGAGGGGCCAAGCAACAAGGCCCCCCGGCAGCCGGCCCCAGCACTCCAGGCTTCAGGAAGAAGACCCAGAAATTCCCGTTGTGTGAGTGAACCCATTGCCTGCTATTTGCTTGAGCAGCCTAGGAAACTAAAGCGGTTTGTGTCTCTGTCACTCTGATGGGTCAGTCAATGCATTTGTTGTCCTGAAGTCTCTGAACCCCCACCCCTCACTTCCAAAGCGAATAGTCTCGATGTTAGCAGGGAAAGGCAGCTAGTCTTTTTCTGGGCTGGAAGAGACGAGCTGTCCCTGGAGGAGCCAGACCTCCTGCATCACTATCCAGGCCAGGTGAGAGGAGAAAGCAAGAAGCCAGAGGAAGGACCTCTCAGGGTATAGAAGGTGGAGATCTTCTCTGAGCTAAGACCTTCAAATATAGCTGAAGGGTGCCTCAGTTGACAGTGAGGCAAGGTCTACAACTCCCCACCTCCCCCAAGCCCTTGTGGGAGGCAAGAGATGCCATGAGGGACAATTGCTGGTGCCTTGATTTGGCCATGACCATAGTCACTATCCACAACCTCAGTGGCTCCGTGGCAAAAGATCACATGCTGCAGAACAAATCTAAGGCTGCCAGAGGAAAGATCTCTCAGGGTGAGATTCTTAAGTGTGCTCTTGATTCTAGAATATCCTGCAGTGCCATAAACTCTCTCCAGTTTTGGAAATGAGGCCTCACTTGATCTGTGCTCCAAGACTCAGGAAGATGACACCCCTACCTCCCACTCCAGAAATTCACAGGGAACAAGTCTGGAAGGAAGAGAAAAATTGAAACCTGCTACATCCAGGCTAGATTTTAGCAGTCTGTGGCTAGGTAGCCAGTGCCATGCTCTCCCCCTGTGACCCATCATGAAGGCTGGCACAAGGCACATTTTCTTGCACATGAAAGTCCTTGCACCATCAGGCTCTACCCTTTCCCCCCTGCCTAGTTCCTCCACCTCCGACCTCAGCCTGCCAGGAGTGAAGAGGTTGGAACCCTGGTACTCCTAGAGATCATCTGGTCCAGGTTCCTTATTCTGCAGGTGGAAAAGCAAGACCTGTCTGAGCCTGGGATTCCCAAAGCAATTGAACACCTGTCTGGCTTTGGGGCCGGTTGCAGCTCATTTACAGAGAAGCCATAGACGAAAGTCAGGTTCAACACAGGAGGCAAGCAGGAAGTGAAAGCCAGTTCAAGTGCAGGACAAAAGACGCCAAGCGCCAAGTGTAGCAACCATCAGTCAGAACTGTGGTCTCGAGTTCAGGCTGGATACCACCACCAGCAAACAATGACAGTCAGTCAGTCAGCCAACAAATAATTATTGAGCATCTCCTAAGTACCAGGTACTCTTCTAGGTGTTGAGGACAGAGGAGGAAACCAAAGTGCAAAAATTTCTGCCCTATGGAAAGGAAACACTGGTTGGCCAGCCCACATCTGACGGGCATATTGTAGCATGGCGAGGAGCTCAGACTCTGCCTGATTCGGCTCCCTTCTGCCTCTTATATCTGAGTGACCTTGGGCAAGCCAGGTAGCTCTCCATACCTCAGGTTCCTCATCTGCAAAATGGGGCCAATAAGACGAATGGCCTCAGAATGCTGCTGTGAAGATTAAATCAATTAAGTAAACCTTTAAGAACAGTCCCTGGCTCAGAATAAGCCTTGTAAGAATTCAGTTATTATTGCCCTGGACATTGTTCTTTGAACAATGCTGGGAATGTGCAATGCTCACACTGTGGAGCGTTTTAAAGAGGCCGGGGCCTGGCAGCTCAGATTCCCTCAGCGGTGACAAATTGCTACCTGGCTTAGACAGTTCTCTGCCTCCATTCCATGCCCCGGTCCTGGGGGGGTGGAGGGGTTAGTTGATGCAGCCTTGCTCAGGAGACATTTGGAGGTGATCTAAGATCACCACAAGTAGAGTCAGGGCAGGTGGCCCAGTGTTGCCACAGAAAGAGGTGGTGAGGCAGCCTCATTGCAAAGCGGCACTTGCAGCTTCACCCAGGCAGGCCTGTGGTGGTTTATAGATGCTTGCAAGCCTCTTGAAGAGTGGCACCTGGAATTGTTGTGCCCTGATTTGTTGAAAGCCAGACTCATGTTAAATCAAGATTGAAAAGGTTAATTACTGAACTCATGGATTTTTAAAATATATAATTGCTTCATTTTGATGCAGTTGAGATAGGAACGAGGAGCAGCGTCCCTGCATGTAAACCTTGGGAAGTCATTCACATTTGTTCTGATTTGCCATCCCCAGGCCATAGTCTGAAATAATATGTGTCAGCTACAGAAAATGCCCTTTGCACTTTTTAGAAAATCTGTATTATCCAATTCAGTAGCCATGAGCCACATGTAGCTATTAAGCACCTGACACTGAGATGTGCTGTCTGTGTACTCGCTGGATGTCAAAGACTTAGTGTGAAAAAAATAACACAGATTTCTCACTGTAAATTTTTTATTGATTACATGTTGAAATGTATTGGATACATTGGGCTAAATAACAAATATTATTACAAGTAATTCCACCTCTTTCCTTTTACTCTTTTTATGAAGCTACTAGAAAAATTTGGCATTATGTATGACTACTATATTTCTATTGGACAGCAAAGTTTAGAGAGGGCGGTGATGACGGGTGTGCTTTTCCCAGCAGTGCTGGCTGAGCTATCGGTGAGTCGGTCAAACAGCAGTAAGACTTTGGGGTGGAGGAAATACTGGACTATGATATTGCAGATCCAGATGATCATCTCATTTCTGCCACTAGGTTGCTGCATGGCCTTCCGTAGAAAAATACTTTTTTGGGATTTTTTTATGGGCCAAGTGCAGCTGTAAGCATTTTACACCTATAAACTTCTCACAACAACCCTATGAGGTCGAAACTATTATTATCTTGTTTTCCACATGAGGAAACTGAGAAGCAAAGATGCCCAGGGGCTGAAAGCGGTGGAGCTAGGATACAAATCCAGGCTGGCTCCAGAGTCTGTACTGTTAACCACTTTTATTGCCCCTTAAGTTATCCAAACTATCTTTGATTTAGTTCCTTTGCCTACAAAATAGAGCTAATAACATCTGTTCTACCTACCTTAGAGGACTCTAGATGTCACAGATGTCCACAGACTGGACAAATGTAAGGGGGCAGAAGCTTAAGAAAAGCAAAGCAATTACATTGAGGACAGAGCTCCCCACCCGTAGGACCACTGAAATCCAGAATCAGTTGTTTCATATGGCGTCTTCCCAGATGCCTCCAAATGGGATTCATTGTTTCTCTTTCTGTGCTCCATAGCACTTTCTCTGTGACCTGTTGCAGCCCCTCACGTGGTGACCTTCATTGTGTGCATATATCCATTTCCTTCATCACACTTCAAGTTTTTTAAAGGCAGAGGCTATTTTCTGTATCAGCGGTTCTCATCTAGGGGCAATTTTGCCTCTGAGGGGACATTTGGAAATGTCTGGAGGCATTTTTTATGGGGCAGATGTTAATAGCATCTAGTGGGTAGAGATCACATTTGCTATTAAACATCCTGTGTTACAGGACAGCTCTCATAACAAAGAATTATCTGGTCCAAAATGTCAATAGTGCCGAGGTTCAAAAACCCTGTTGTAGATAGATCACAACGTGACCCGTTGTGACTAGGACATGTATGAAACAATAGGCACCCAATAAATGATCATTGATTGATTGAATGAATGAATGATAAATATTATAATCCCCTCTGTACGTTGGATGCTTCAGACAATTTCAGAAAAAGGCAGAGAGACTAACTGGTTAACACTCAGGCTTTTCAAAATGTTTTAGTTGTTCTTGACTTTCTTTTGGTTACGCTCAACTAACATATAGTAAATACCTACTATCTGCAAGATATGTACTAGGTCTGGGGAGGCGGGGGGAGGCATGCAAAGATGAGAAAAACATGAGGTTCCTGCCTTCAAGGCTGGAATAACAGTGCAATAAACCCTCATTTACACCGATAATAACACTGAGCTACATTTCTTTATCTAGGGATTGATAGATTGTTGATAGACAAATATAGGTAGTGATAGAGATACACACATGGCAAATCTTTTTTTTGTTGTTGAAGCATTTGAAAATAAGATGTAGACATCATACCTCAGCTAAACATGACAGCACACATAGGCCAGGCCCACTGATTTAAAAAGTCTGCAGTAGAGCCCTAGAATCAGTAATTTTTAAAATTCTCCTCTTGGACACACAGCCAAGGTTGAGAAACCTTGGGATAGAAGGACTCTGGGAACCAGGCCACTCCAGAGAAAGAGGGAAGGCTTTCTGGAAGGGGTAAAGCTGAAGCTGAGCTTGGCACTAGGTAGCAGTGGCTGGCATGGGGCAGCTTAGATGTGTGGCTTGAGTGGCAAAGGCTGTCCCACCAGGCCTAAATCATGCTAGCCCTTACCCCAGGGACACTTTGCAGTTGACCAACCCTGCTCCTTGCTAACCAGGGGTGACTGAAAGGCCGGGATCAAAAATGCAGACCCAGTGGAGTGCCCTAGTCGGGAGCTGGAGAGATATAACGTAGAGAAGTACCTTGCAGCCCAGGTTCAGAAGGAGTTTGACAAGAAGTGCAACCCTCCCTGGCTCTACATTGTGGAGAAGAACTTTAGCAGTTATTTGATGCATTATACGTGAAACCAAGCATCTCACCTACTTCTACCTGTGCCAAATGGCCATCCTGCTCCAATCTGGCTAAAGCACGGACCGTGCCACACACTCAGAGATCCATCCAGAAGCAAGGACTGCAGCCCAAACCCCAAATACCAGAGACTGAAATCCTTAGCCTTGCTAAGGGAACACCTAGATCTCTGAACCTTTAATATGTTGTTTTGTACAGGGCATTCTCTCTACTAGTGTGCTGTGGTTATAAAACAATTAGGAAAAATAATAAATAACTAAATACATAAGTAAAATCACTCTTACTGGATCCCAATCCTGACTGTGGCACTTCTCTCTGGTCTCCATAGGGTGTCTCAGTCCTGGAATCTGAAACCTCACCCTGTTCCGGTCCTTGTCCCCAGGTCCATGTCACAGCAACACACAGACTTTCTAAGACTGGGCCTTCAGCAGTCCTTCTCCCAGGACCCACCGACTCTTACCCTGTACCCATCCAGGGTGCTGCTTCTGTCAGATGTCCCTGAAGCTTCTGCCGGCCTCCCCGAGTTCCTCCTGCTCCTGGCATTGGATCTCCACTTTCCCTGCACTGCTGGGATCTCTGTCATGCCCCTGTGCTCCTGCAAGTGTAGACCTGGTGCTGTGCCTTCCAGAGACCTTGCTCTACCTGCCCTAAAGGATGTTCTGCCGCCCCCACAATCACCCCACTGAGTGACTGCGTCTGGTTCCAGGACCCTTTCCCAGACTAGCTGTGTGCACGTTCCCATTTCTGGTTAACATTTCCTCATCTGTACATAAGCACGGGGCTTGGCTGAGTGATCCCTAGGGCCTCTTTCAGGCCAAACGGTCTACGATTCTCAAATCTGGTTGATCATGGCAACAAGCGTCAGAGCATTGTGGAAAGTCCGTAGCTTGGCTGTGGCTTTCCTAAGATTTAGCTTAGGAGCCACACAACATCAACATTCTGTGAGGGAGGACAAAACCATCCAACAGGCTTGTTTTTGACCAACCTAGCAACAAAACATGCACTGGCTGACTGACAGCTTTGTTGAGCAATATTCTACTAACCGCTGCACTAGTGTCCTCCAGCCCCACTCGCCCACCCAGCATTCTGGCTACTCCACTCGTCTTAGGTACATTTAGCCCTTTCATTTTTCACAACCCTGTAAAATGAGACAAAATGTCTCCATGCCCCACTCTCAATTCCAGACAGCCTGCAAAAGCAGCTACCTTTAAAGAGATTAAAACTGAAGAGAGATGCCACTGCAGGACAAACGAGGTCAGCCCTGGCCCTCAGACTTGTCTCTGCAAGGTCTGCTCTGCTGGCTGTGCGCAGAGGAATTTTGGCTCCCAGCTGGCTGTGGCAGCCTGGACCCAGGGACACTGTGTCTGTGGGCAGATGACAAGGCCAAAGCAGTCTTTGCCAAAGTCCTTCCAGATGGGAGTTTGAATCCCAGGAGATTCCAAGGTGAAAAGGATCTGCAGGTCCCCTAGGCCAAGCCCTTTATTTTACAAATAAGAAAACTGAGACCCAGAAATGTCAACCCAGAGTCACACATCTAATTAGCATGTGCTTGTCAATGTTTCTGCCATTCTGTCTGATCCTAAAATTCCACTTCATGTTTATTCCGCAGATCTGCTCACACACAGGTACATGATGTATAGGCAAGATTGTTCTTGGCAGCACTGCAGCATAGAAGAAGACTGGAAACAGCCTCAGTGTCCATCAGTAGAGGAGGGACTAAAGTGTGACATACCAGTTCAATGGGACAGTAAGCTCCTGTAAGAAAAAAATGGGGCAGCTCTCCACATGCTGACATGGAAGTGTTTCTGAGATAATGTTAAGTGAAAAACACAAGATGATGAACCATAGGCAAGCATGCTCCCATTTATATGAAAATGGAGAAAAAGTGCATAAATGTACATGTATATGTGTGAGTATGTGTGTATATGTGTGTGTATTTGCTTATCTTTCTGGGAAACATTGTAACATCGTTTGCCTATGGATGGCTGGGGATGATAGGGAGTATTTTCACTGTAAAACATTAAAACTTTTTGAGCCTTATTATTTCTTATTCAAAAACTTAAATAAATGTGTTTATTTATTTTGTGAAAGACATGGCCTTCACTGTAAGGAGCTCTTCCGAGAAGGCAACCCTCCTATTATAAGATACATAAAACTGAGGTGCAATTACAGGCCCGTGTGCCAGCCACTCAGGAGAAACACGTTACATAAGCAGAGAAACTGTGATTTCAAACAAGAGCTCCAAATGGAAAGATTCCTGGATTGACTTGTGAGGGCACAGCTTCTGACCTGGGCCACTGCATATAATGTTCTCTGAGTGTTAGGGGAAATGGCTTATTTAATTATGGTTAATGGTTCTCCCAGGCAATACCAGGAAGATGGCTAGTAACTACAACAATAACAACAATAAAGGTGAAATGATATTAATAGCTTCACGGTATTCAATGACCACAGTAATTGTTAAGATAGCATAGCTGATTCATTCCCAATGAAATTGTGTGCCAAAGACTGTATACTTACCTTCTTTGCATGACCTCATTTAATCTTTAGTAACCCCTCATGAGACAATAGTAGTCTTGTTTTACAGGTGAAGGAACTGTGGCTACTGGGGTTAAATAACTGGAAAGCACCTGTCTGTCCATCTGACCACATCTTCCAAGCTTCCAAGCTCCTAACCTTTCTATACCACAGAATAGAAGTAATAACATCATAGCAAGTAATAATATGGTTGTTAGCCAAAATATTTATCAGACAGAAAAATTTAGGACCTGATGTTTGAGAATTCCCCATCCATAACCCTGTTATCTGACCAAAGCATGGTCCATCTGCGATGGGGACAAGGTATCAGGCTGTCACCCACAGCCTGGCTGATTTGGTGGTAGGAGGGAATGCTCACCCCTTCACCGGGGCTTTGGAGTCACAGGAGGGAGTTCCACATACATTTGTGCATAAGTCTTAGGAAAAAGCACAAATCTTAGAGTGAGTACAGCACCCCTCCATTCCTCTAAGTCCTCCTCAAAAGATTTTACCACTGTGTCCTCCATGCATTGCTTCAAGAAATATTTTCTGAATGTCTGTTGTGTGGGAGGCACTATTCTTTGTGCTGTAAAGGGTAGACATGACATGGTTGAGGAAATTTTGAATATGCCTCCCAGGAAATATCACAGCTCCAGAGGAGGAGGCAATTTGTAGAACTGCATTAAGAGAGAGAAACCTTCCCAGTTAGCAACTTGCACCATTCTGTGCTTCCACAGTTAGGATAAGTAACAGTTAGGGCTGAGGCATCAAGATGATTCAGATTAGGGGCTTAAGGTGCCAACACTGAATACTTCAAGTAAAAAAAAAAAAAAAAACTGTGGCTACTCTGCAAATAATTTAAAAGTCCTGCTCCAGAGGCTCAACCATTCCAGTGCAGACATGAAACAGTGTGGGAAGTTGGAAAAGATGTACAGATGATACAGAACCAGAACA
>PVKY010006280.1:0-16188 GCA_004027775.1 Bradypus variegatus
TATTCTCATAGCAACCTGGTTATGGCCAATTCATTCCTTAGGTCTTAATTTAAAAACTCACCTCTTCTTGGAAGCCTTGCCTGATGCCCTACAACCTAATTAGGTGATCTTCCTTCATACTCTCCCATAAGCTTTTGTTTGTACCTCTGGCATAGTATAGAGCAGGAATCTGTAAAATAGAGGCCAAATCCAGCATTCAGCTTATTTTTGTAAATGGAGTTTTATTGAAATACAGTCACACCCACTCATTTACATATTATCTATGGCTGCTTTCGCTATAATTTACACCACAGAGTTAGGTAGTTGCTACAGACAGTCTGACCTGCAAAGTTTAAAATATTTACTATCTGACCCTCTAAAGAAAAAATTTGTCAAACCCTGATATAGTGTTTATCACACTTTGTGGTACTTGCCCAGTTATTTATTTCCATCCCGTTAAACTATGAGTTCCTTAAGAGCAGGGACCATGCCGATATTGTTCACAACTCTATCCTCAGGATTTAGCATAGCACCTCAAATTTAATGGTCAGGACATATTTGTTGAATGAATGAATGAATGAATGAATTGTATAACAGCCTGGGTTCTAACAGAAAACAGATGGAAACTCAAATTGTTGAGGGTTTTTCAATGAGAGTTGATTTACAGAATGGCTATTTCAGAAGTGTGGGGTATACAAGGCACACCATTGAACCCAGCACCGCCTCAGTGAGGCTATTACCACACCTAATCAAGAAGAAATGAAAGGAGGCAAAGTGTTCTGGAACAAGGAGAGGGTGGGAGTTGTGACAAGAAGGCCACCTTGGGAGGATCTGGGACTTCCTATGGAGAAACTAGCTGAGCCTGGGTGAGCCCTCAGGGAAGGGACCACGAGAATGGATATCCTTCCCCAACTCTGCTCCCTTCCCTTGGCCCCTTGCTCAACTCACAAGGAAGTGATGGGCACAAGAACCAGCCCTGTGGTGTGGGTCATTCAGGTCCTCTTCCCTGGGAAAGGAGGGACAACTGAAACTGAAGCTAAGGCCCCGTTCTAGTTAGCTAATGCTGCCAGAACGCAAAACACCAGAGATGGATTGGCTTTTATAAAGGGAGTTTATTTGGTTACAAATTTACAGTCTTAAAGCCATGAAAATGTCCAAATAAAGGCATCAGCGAGAGTATACCTTCCCTGAAGGAAGGCCAATGGTGTCCAGAAAACCTCTGTTAGCTGGGAAGGCACATGGCTGGCATCTGCTGATCCTGGATTATGTTCCAGCTCCACTCTCAGCAATTGTGCATTCCTCAAAATGTTGCTCTTGGGGTATTTTGTCCTCTCTTAGCTTCTCCAAAGCATCAGCAAAAGTCTACTTTCAACAGCCATCTCCAAAATATGTCTCTCAGCTACAGCACCAAGTTCCTTCTGTCTGAGCTCTTATAGGGCTCCAGTGATTTAATTAAGACCCAAGCTGAATTAGCGGGGCCACACCTCCATGGAAATAATCTAATCAAGGTATTACCCACATGTGGGTGGGTCACATCTCCATGGAAACAACCTAATCCAAAGATTCCAAACCTAGTCAACACTAATATGCCTGCTCCAAGATTGCATTAAAGAACATGGTGTTTGTGGGACATAATACACCCAAATCAGCACAATAATAATAACTACCTTTCAGGACTGTGGCAAAGAAGAGACAGAACAGTAGGTGGAAAGCTTCTGACTCCTCGACAATTGCATTTGTCTGTATAGATAATGCATTCA
Organism: Bradypus variegatus; assembly: GCA_004027775.1. Classification (NCBI taxonomy): domain Eukaryota; kingdom Metazoa; phylum Chordata; class Mammalia; order Pilosa; family Bradypodidae; genus Bradypus; species Bradypus variegatus. The sequence continues at coordinate 1,740 of PVKY010006280.1, forward strand.
GCAGTATAGGTAATGGCTATAACAAATATCCCCACAGTGTCAGGGGCTTCAGGGTAATTTCTTATTCATGTCTAGATCTACTGTGGCTCAATGAGGAGGTGGGGGGTGGGGGTCTCTGTGTCACACAGTCATTCAGGGTCTCAGACTTTTTCCATCTAGAAGCTCTGCCATCCTTGGAATCCTCCATTAGATCTACTGAATCTGGCCCAGGATGTGGGAGGAGAAAGAGTGTGCAGGATTGTGCATTTTTATGGATCAAGGCTGGAGGTGGTATGCATTACATCTGTCCCTGTAATATGGATGAGAATTCGGTCACGCGGTCGCACCTATCTGCAAGGGAAACTGGGGGTGTGGTCTATCTCAGGGCACAGGAGAAAGTAGAAATGGTTTTGTGGACCCCTTGTCCATCTCTGCCCAGTGTTCAATAAATGCCATGCACTGTGGCGATTAGTAATGGAACATCATGGTGATCCCTGTGGTATCCTAAGCCCTGTGTGGAGGAGTGGGCCCCTATAATTATGCAATCTGTACTCTCAGAGCCCGGGAGAGGGCCTATTCTCACCTCATCCCTAGGCTGACTTGGTGTTCTTGGCCTCTGTGAGCCCCGCCTGACCATAATGACATGCACTGAGACAGGACTGGGGGTCTCAGGGGTAGCAGGCAAGTCTCAGAGAGGAAGTGCCACCAAGAGCCAGATGTACAGAGTCCCATGGTTAGAGGTAAACCAGATAACATAGGAGGCTTTCCGTTCTTTTCTGTTCCTCTTGCAAAATAAATCAACTTAGCAGCTTCAATGTAAGACAGAATAGAAAACAAGAAAAAAAAGAAATTAAAAAAAGAGCAAAAATTTTTTAAAATTTTTGTTTTAAAATTTAATGACTTAAGAGAACAGCAATCATTTTATTATCTCTTGTAGTTTATGTGGGTCAGGATTTCAAGAGTGGCTCAGCTGGTGGTTCTGGCTCAGTGTCTCTCATAGACCAAAGCCAGATGGGGGCTGAGGCAGGGGTCTTGAAGGTGTTGGCATTTATATGCTCGTATAATTCCACTTATAGGCTGGAAAGACTTAAGCAGCTGGGGCTGGAACAACTGGAGCTCCTCAGGCATCTTTCTCTCTCTGTCTGTGATCTGCAGTCTCTTCACGTGGTCTCACCAGCCTGGAGACTTCGAGAAAAACCAGTCCTCTCATCTTTGCACATGGCATCTTCAGTGCCGTCACTTATTGCCTCTGGTACCGTAGCCTTAGCAGCAATTCAGCCTCCCTCTTGCCATAATTCCCTTTGCCCAAGCAGACACAAGGGCCAACCCAGGTTCAAAGGAAAGGGGCACAGTCCACCCTTTTAGATGGCAGGTGTGTCAAAGAAATTGCAGACATGTTTTAGAACCACCGCACTTTTAGATGCTTTAATTGGCCTCCCTCTTTGGATTGCCCTATGTGGGTCACATCGAGTACAGATGGTTCAGATTTCGTACTAGGCTAAGATATTTTGGTTCCCTCAGCGGCCAAAGCTGAAGGTCGAGAAATCTCTCAAAGCACCAGAGGAGCCCGTACTGGAACAATGGGGTCTCAGGGAGAGGCGAGCATATCAGATAATGCAGCTCTTCTCAGAGGTCACATTAATCAGTTCCCATTTTCAGCAAAATATGTTTCGAGCCTGGGCTTTGTGGTCTGCGAGGAGGAGACAATCACCTACAACTTGAAGGCTCAGAGAAATTGGATAAGTTATTCAAACTCGAACAGCTGAGTTGGGGGGTGGGAGAGTGCAGCAGAGATCGGCACCCAGACCCGTGTCACCTCAGAAACTCATGTGCTCCCCTAGCCTTCTACCTGGCAGTGTGTATGTGGTCAAAGGGCATGTGCTGCCACAGAGGCGGGAGACCCCGGGCACGTATCCTCCCTCGCGGACCCTCTTTGCTGCCACGGAGGTGGGAGACCCGGGTACGTGTCTTCCCTCGTGGACTCTCTTAGCTGCCACGGAGGCGGGAGACCCAGGCACGTGTCCCTCCTTGCAGAACTTCTTTGCTGGCATGGAGGTGGGAGACCCGGGCGTGTGGCCATCCTGGTGCACCCTTTGCTGCCATGGAGGTGGGAGACCTGGGCGCGTGGCCGTCCTGATGAACCCACTTTGATGCCACGGAGGCGGGAGACCCAGGCGCATGGCCATCCTGGCAGAACCTCTTTGCTGCCACGAAGGCGGGAGACATGGGCTCGTTTCCTCCCTCGCGGACCCTATTTGCTGCCACAGAGGCAGGAGACCCGGGCGAATGGCTGTCCTGGCACAAGCTCTTGCTGCCACAGGCGCATGGCCATCGTGGCGCACCCTCTTTGCTGCCACGGAGGCAGGAGACATGGGTGCGTGGCCATCCTGGCCCACCCTCTTTGCTGCCACGGAGGCTGGAGACCCAGATGCATGTACTCCCTCATGGACCCTCTCTACTGCCAAGGAGGTGGGAGTCATGGGAGCATGTCCTCCCTCGCGGACCCTCTTTGCTGGCACAGAGGCAGGAGACCCGGGCGCTTGGCCATCCTGGCACACCCTCTTTGCTGCCACAGAGGTGGGAGACATGGGCGCATGGCCATCCTGGCGCACCCTCTTTGACGCCACGGATGCGGGAGACCCAGGTATGTGTACTCCCTCATCGACCCTCTCTACTGCCAAGGAGGCGGGAGTCATGGGAGCATGTCCTCCCTTGGGGACCCTCTTAGCTGGCACAGAGGCAGGAGACCCGGGCGCGTGGCCATCCTGGCGCACCTTCCTTGCTACCACAGAGGCGAGAGACCCTGGCGCGTGGCCATCCTGGCACACCCACTTTGCTGCCACGGAGGTGGGAAACCCAGGTGCGAGTCCTCCCTCGCGCACCCTCTTTGCTGCCACCGAGGCGGGAGACCCGGGCTTGCGGCCATCCTGGCGCTACCTCTTTGCTGTCACAGAGGCGGGAGACCTGGGTGCGTGGCCATCCTTGTGGACCCTCTTTGCTGACACAGTGGCGGGAGACCCAGGGGAGTGGCCATCCTGGCGCACCCTCTTTGCTGCCAAAGGTGCATGGCCATCCTGCCGCACCCTCTTTGATGCCATGTAGGCGGGACACTCAGGTGCGTGGCCGTCCTAGCACACCCTCTTTGCTGCCACGGAGGTGGGAGACCCGGGCATGTATCCTCCCTGGCAGACCCTCTTTGCTGCCACGGAGGCAGGATACCAGGACATTTGGCTCACCTGGCGCACCCTGTTGGCTGCCACGGAGGCTGAGGGCCTGGCGCGTCTCCTTCCTATCGGACCCTCTTTGCTGGCACGGAGGCGGGAGACCCAGGCGCGTGGCCATCCTGGCGCACCCTCTTTGCTGCCACAGGTGCATGGCCGTCCTGTCTCACCCTTTTTGGTGCCATGTAGGTGGGAGACCCAGGCGCGTGGCCATCCTGCCACACCCTCTTTGCTGCCACGGAGGCGGGACACCCGGGCCCGTGTCCTCCCTCGCAGACCCTCTTTGCTGCCACGGAGGTGGGATACCAGGACGTGTGGCTCTCCTGGCGCACCCTGTTGGCCGCCATGGAGGCGGAGGACCCGGCGCGTGTCCTTCCTAGCGGACACTCTTTGCTGGCATGGAGGCAGGAGACCCAGGCGCGTGTCCTTCCTTGCAGAACTTCTTTGCTGGCAGGGAGGTGGGTGACCCGGGCGCGTTGTCATCCTGGCGCACCCTCTTTGCTGCCACGGAGGTGGGAGACCTGGGTGCGTGGCCGTCCTGATGCACCAACTTTGATGCCACGGAGGCTGGAGACCCAGGCGCATGGCCATCCTGGTGCAGCCTCTTTGCTGCCACAGAGGCGGGAGACATGGGCTCGTGTCCTCCCTTGCGGACCCTGTTTGCTGCCACAGAGGCGGGAGACCCCGGCGAATGGCTGTCCTTTTGCACGCTCTTGCTGCCACAGGCGCGTGGCCTTCCTGGTGCACCCTCTTTGCTGCCACAGAAGTGGGAAAACCGGGCGCATGTCCTCCCTCATGCACCCTCTTTGCTGCCACAGAGGCGGGAGACCCGAGCACGTATCCTCCCTCGCAGACCCTCTTTGCTGCCACGGAGGCAGGATATCAGGACGTGTGGCTCTCCTGGCGCACCCTGTTGGCTGCCACGGAGGCGGGAGACCCGGGCTTGTGGCCATCCTGGCGCACCCTCTTTGCTGCCACGGAGGCGGGAGACTTGGGCGCGTGGCCATCCTGGTGCACCCTCTTTGCCGCCACGGATGCAGCAGTCCCATGTGCGTGTACTCCCTTATGGACCCTCTCTACTGCCAAGGAGGCGGGAGTCATGGGAGCATGTCCTCCCTCGTGGACCCTATTAGCTGGCACAGAGGCAGGAGACCCGGGTGCATGGCCGTCCTGGCGCAGCTTCTTTGCTAACACAGAGGCGAGAGACCCTGGCGCGTGGCCATCCCGGCACACCCACTTTGCTGCCACGGAGGTGGGAAACCCAGGCGCATGTCCTCCCTCGCACACCCTCTTTGCTGCCATGGCGGCGGGAGACCCGGGCACGTATCCTCCCTCGCAGACCCTCTTTGCTTCCACGGAGGCATGATACCAGGACGTGTGACTCTCCTGGCACACCCTGCTTGCTGCCATGGAGGTGCGAGACCCGGGCTTGTGGCCATCCTGGCGCACCTTCTTTGCTGCCACAGAGGAGAGACCCTGGCGCGTGGACATCCTGGCACACCCACTTTGCTGCCACGGAGGTGGGAAACCTGGGTGCGTGGCCATCCTGGCACACCCTCTTTGCTGCCACGGAGCCGGGAGACCCGGGCGTGAGGCCGTCCTTGCGGACCCTCTTTGCTGGCACGGAGGCGGGAGACCCAGGGGCGTGGCCATCCTGGTGCACCTTCTTTGCTCCTACAGGTGCATGGCCATCCTGTCGCCCCCTCTTTGCTGCCACAGAGGCGGGAGACGGGTGCGTGGCCATCCTGGCGCACCCTCTTTGCTGCCACGGATGCGGGAGACCCAGGTGCGTGTACTCCCTCATGGACCCTCTGTACTGCCAAGGAGGTGGGAGACATGGGAGCATGTCCTCCCTCGCAGACCCTCTTTGCTGGCACAGAGGCAGGAGACCCGGGTGCGTGGCCGTCTTGGCGCACCCTCTTTGCTGCCACGGAGTCGGGAGTCCCAGGTGCGTTACCGTCCTTGCGGACCCTCTTTGCTGCCAAGGAGCCGGGTGACCCGGGCGCGTGGCTGTCCTTGCAGACCCTCTTTGCTGCCATGGAGGCGGGAGACCCAGGTGCGTGTCCTCCCTCGCGGACCCTCTTTGCTGCCACGGAGCTGGGACACCCAGGAGCATGTCCTCCTTCGCAGACCCTCTTTGCTGCCATAGAGGCGGGAGACCCAGGCGCGTGTCCTTGCTTGTGGAAGTTGTTTGCTGTTGTGGAGGTGGGCGACCTGGGTGTGTTGCCTTCCTGGTGCACCCTCTTTGCTTCCATGGAGGTGGGAGACCTGGGCGTGTGGCCGTCCTGATGAACCCACTTTGATTCCACGGAGGCGGGAGACCCAGGCGCATGGCCATCCTGGCGCAACCTCTTTGCTGCCATGGAGACGGGAGACGTGGGCTCATGTCCTCCCTTGCGAACCCTATTTGCTGCCACAGAGGCGAGGGACCCGTGCGAATGGCTGTCTTGGCGCACGCTCTTGCTGCCACAGGCGCGTGGCCATCCTGGCGCACCCTCTTTGCTGCCACGGAGGCAGGAGACATGGGCGCGTGGCTGTCCTGGCGCACCCTCTTTGCTGCCACGGATGCCGGAGACCCAGATGCATGTACTCCCTCATGGACCCTCTCTACTGCCAAGGAGGCGGGAGTCATGGGAGCATGTCCTCACTTCTGGACTCTCTTTGCTGGCACAGAGGCAGGAGACCCGGGTGCTTGGCTGTCCTGGCACACCCTCTTTGCTACCACAGAGGCGGGAGACCCAGGCGTGTGTTCTTCCTTGCAGAACTTCTTTGCTGGCACGGAGGTGGGTGACCCGGGCGCGTTGTCGTCCTGGCGCAACCTCTTTGCTGCCATGGAGGTGGGAGACCTGTGCACGTGGCCATCCTGATGCACCCACTTTGATGCCACGGAGGCTGGAGACCCAGACGCATGGCCATCCTGGCGCAACCTCTTTGCTGCCACGGAGGCGGGAGACATGGGCTCGTGTCCTCCCTTGCGGACCCTGTTTGCTGCCACAGAGGCGGGAGACCCCGGCGAATGGCGGTCCTGGCGTACGCTCTTGCTGCCACAGGCATGTGGCCATCCTGGCACACCCTCTTTGCTGCCACAGAGGTGTGAAACCCGGGCGCATGTCCTCCCTCGTGCACCCTCTTTGCTGCCACAGAGACGGGAGACCCTGGCGCGTGGCCATCCTGGCACACCCACTTTGCTGCCACGGAGGTGGGAAACCCGGGCGCATGACCTCCCTCGCGCCACCTCTTTGGTGCCACAGAGGTGGGAGACCTGGGCACGTGTCCTCCCTCGCAGACACTCTTTGCTGACACGGAGGCAGGATGTCAGGACGTGTGGCTCTCCTGGCGCACCCTTTTGGCTGCCACGGAGGCGGGAGACATGGGCGCGTGGCCATCCTGGCGCACCCTCTTTGCCGCCACGGATGCGGGAGACCCAGGTGCGTGTACTCCCTTATGGACCCTCTCTACTGCCAAGGAGGCGGGAGTTATGGGAGCATGTCCTCCCTCACGGACCCTCTTAGCTGGCACAGAGGCAGGAGACCCGGGCGTGTGGCTGTCCTGGCGCACCTTCTTTGCTACCACAGAGGCGAGAGACCTGGCGCGTGGCCATCCCAGCACACCCACTTTGCTGCCACGAAGGGGGGAAACCCGGGCGCGTGTCCTCCCTCGCGCACCCTCTTTGCTGCCACAGAGGCGGGAGACCCGGGTACATATCCTCTCTCGCAGACCCTCTTTGCTTCCACGGAGGCATGATACCAGGATGTGTGGCTCTCCTGGCGCACCCTGCTTGCTGCCACAGAGTCGGGAGACCCGTACGCGTCGCCATCCTTGCGGACCGTCTTTGCTGCCAAGGAGTCGGGAGACCCGGGCGCGTGGCCATCCTTGTGGACCGTCTTTGCTGGCACGGTGACAGGAGACCCAGGGGCGTGGCCATCCTTGCAGACCCTCCTTGCTGCCAAGGAGTCAGGAGACCCGAACGTGTGGCCGTCCTGGCGCCCCTTCTTTGCTGCCACAGAGATGGGAGACCTGGGCGTGTGGCCATCCTGATGCACCCACTTTGATGCCGTGGAGGCGGGTGACCCAGGCGTATGGCCATCCTGGCGCAACCTCTTTGCTGCCACGGAGGTGGGAGACATGGGCTCGTGTCCTCCCTTGCAGACCCTATTTGCTGGCACGGAGGTGGGAGACCTGGGCGAATGGCTGTCCTGGTGCACGCTCTTGCTGCCACAGAGGTGAGAGACCCTGGCGCATGGACATCCTGGCACACCCACTTTACTGCCACAGAGGTGGGAAACCTGGGTGCGTGGCCATCCTGGCGCAACCTCTTTGCTGCCACGGAGCCGGGAGACCTGGGCGCGAGGCCATCCTTGCGGACCCTCTTTGCTGGCACGGAGGCGGGAGACCCAGGGGCGTGGCCGTCCTGGCACACCCTCTTTGCTCCCACAGGTGCATGGCCGTCCTGTCGCACCCTCTTTGCTGCCACAGAGGCGGGAGACGGGCGCGTGGCTATCCTTGCGCACCCTCTTTGCCGCCACAGATGCGGGAGACCCAGGTGCGTGTACTCCCTGATGGACCCTCTCCACTGTCAAGGAGGCGGGTGAAATGGGAGCATGTCCTCCCTCGCAAACATTCTTTGCTGGCACAGAGGCAGGGGACCCGGGCACGTGGCCGTCCTGGCGCACCCTCTTTGCTGCCACAGAGTCGGGAGACCTGGGCGCGTGGCCGTCCTTGTGGACCCTCTTTGCTGGCATGGAGACAGGATTCCGAGGGGCATGGCCGTCCTTGCGGACCCTCTTTGCAAACCCTCTTTGCTGCCATGGAGGTGGGAGACCTGAGCCCGTGGCCGTCCTGATGAACCCACTTTGATGCCACGGAGGCGGGAGACCCAGGCGCATGGCCATCCTGGCACAATCTCTTTGCTGCCACGGAGGCGGGAGACCTGGGCTCGTGTTCTCCCTTGCGGACCCTATTTGCTGCCACAGAGGCGGGAGACCCGGGCGAATGGCTGTCCTGGCGCACACTCTTGCTGCCAGAGGCGCGTTGCCATCCTGGCACACCCTCTTTGCTGCCACAGAGGCGGGAGACGCGGGCACGTATCCTCCCTCGCAGACCCTCTTTGCTTCCACGGAGGCATGATACCAGGACGTGTGGCTCTCCTGGCGCAACGTTTGCTGCCACGGAGGCGGGAGACCCGGGCTAGTGGCCATCCTGGCGCAGCCTCTTTGCTGCCATGGATGCGGGAGACCCAGGCACGTAGCCGTCCTAGCGGACCCTCATTGCTCTCACGGAGGCGGGAGACCTTGGCGCGTGGCCAGCGTGACGCTCCCTCTTTGCTCCCACGATGACGAGGTGCCCGGGTGCCTGTCCGCCCTCGCGGACCCTCTTTGCTAGCGCCTGGGAGTGGGATAAACCTGGATGACTGCTCCTCTACAGTGGGAAGAAACCTTGCATGGAACTATACGGGCTCATTATGGCGTTTCTTTTGCTGCATGAGCTCATGAAAGAAACCTGGGATGTCTTATCCAGGCTGTCTTTGGAACTGTGGGGACAGGGTTCTCTCTTCAGAAGTCCTGGCCTAGGCACGAAGGAAGAGAGGCCGCCGTTGACTCTCATGGGCCTAAACGCAGACTGCATGCGTCCACTGCCATCGTGGCCCCTCCTCCGATTGCCCTGATCCTCGGGCTCCCACTCGTCTCCCTCTTGCTTTCCTACGCCGTTTCTGTGCTCACGGAGGGCTGTTAGGTCTCCCTTTTCCTTGGCTGTCTTAGAGTTGCTCTCTTGCCTTATTTGGGTCTCCGTCCCACCGCGGTGCAGCGCCATATAGAGTGTCGATTTCTCCTTAGCAGGTGCCATTTTCAGCATTAATGAGGTGCCGAACATTTTAAAGCTGCCCACAGGCAGTGCTGGCTTTGGGTAGCCCCTCCTGGCCACCTGGGAAAAGAACCCCGTAAATAAACCCCAGACCAGTGGAAACGGGTGTAGCTGCCGCTGAACAAACCCACAGTGGCGGCGGCAGGAGGCTGACCCCACAGAACCCTCGTTCGGCAGCCTGCAAGCTGGTTCGTCGGCAGGGACAGTGCCATGATCCTGGCAAGCCTGGGGAGCTCCGCCGGCAGCGCAGACGGGCCAGGGGCCATCGGGTGTCCTTGGCTGGTCCCCGCCTCGCAGATCCACGGCCGGCAGCCTGCAAGCTGGTTCGTCGGCAGGGGCAGTGCCATGATCCTGGCAGGCCTGGGGAGCTCCGCCGGCAGCGCAGGCGGGCCAGCGGCCGTCGGGTGTCCTCGGCACGTCACCTCCCCGCGGATCCGTGGCCGGCAGCCGAGGGCGAAGCCAGCTCAGGTAACTGCCTATGCAGAGCCGTTCTGCATGGGCGCATCCTTCAGAATGCGTGTGTAGCTCAGAGAGGATTCCCTAAACTGAGGAAGGGGTCCAAAGCAAAGCGCACACTGTTGGGGGTGCCCACTGTGGCGCGCTGTTACAATGCGTGAGCAAATAAAGGTCTCGCGCAAAGCACGCGCGGAGGAGGGGTGCGCGTAAAGGGCGCGAGGCCCGTCCCAGCTGTACCCCTGCACTTCCCTACTTCCTGCTCTTTGGCGCAAGTGAGAGCAGCTTATTATGTTTTTTTCCCTCTGTGATGTTTTGTCTTTTTTTTTTTTTTATCCATAGCACCTATTCATGACTTTCTACTTCCATTTAGCATCTAAAAAGAATAAAAATGGTATCCCGTCTGATGGAGGGGCAGTTTCAAAGCACTAAAGAGCTAGAAACAGAAGGGGGAAGAGAAAATGATGTTCACCATCCCCAACACTGAAGTGCCCTCCATACCGTGACCTCCTCACCCAGACAGGCTGTGGTGAGCTCATGCTGTTTCCAGGCAATGGCTGCTGAGGGATGGGGCAGCCACCACCGCTGGCACAGACAGCAGAGGCATCTCTAAGCCGCTGAATCTGAAGTCACACCACAAGGTCTGGATGTTCCGGATTGCAGAGGAGATGGTCAGGTCCGAGGGCATTGCCTGGATCTCCTGAGACATGGCTTCTAGCTCAAGTCCATTGGCTCGGATGAGGGCTTTTTTCTGTTGCTTCAGGGCCCTGGCTCTCTTGTACATTGGCCCAAATTTATTCCTTCCTCAGCGCATTTTGTCCGCCCTGGCCGCTTCTAGCTTCATTCCAACACTTAGCCATTTTTTAAATTGACAGTAAGGGCAACGCTTTCTCTGCGTTTTGCCAATTTGGCAGTGCTGGTTTTCTATACATGTGTACCTTTTATTATTTTGGACTGTTCGCTTAAAAAATTCCTTGCAGCTTTCACAGGTGAGAAGCCCATAATGGTACCCAGACACTTGATCTCCACATGCGGGACAGAGTTCTTCAAGATCTTCATCATAGGAGTAATTCACCATTTTAAACGGAGACACTTGCATGTTTTCCGGCATCTGCCCCTGTTCCCCATGCGATCCAGCCAGTCCTAGGGCTTCCGTCTCCACTTTAGGCAGCATGACAAGGTGGCCGCGGGCGGGAGTAGGGGTCCGTGTCCTTCCGGAAGCCCAGCACCTGGCCACGGGCAGCACAGATTCAACTCCCGCAGAAAGGAGGGGCGACCGGAGCACCCGCTCACCCCCCCGCTAGCGGCGCGTGCCTCAGCCTGCTGCGGGGCTGCCCATTAGGGCACCTTAGCCCGGTCCCGCCTCGCAGCGCTGGAGCTGCTAGGAGGAGGTCGGGACTCTAATACCATGCGAAGAAGACGACGGCGTCTGGGTGCCCTGGCTCAGCTCGGCAAGTGCGGAGGCGGCGGCGGCGGTGAGGGTACAGCTGCCCGCGGTGCGGATCCGTGCACCGCCGAGCTCCCGGTGGCCAGCACAGGCGGCTTCCGGGCTGCTGCTACCGCGGCAGTGCGGCTGCCTCTGCTTCCAGACGGCTGAGTTGGCTTCTTCCTCCGCCTCCACCCTCCCTCCGGCTTAGGATCGACAGGGGTCTCTCTCGCTTTCTCTCGCCTCACTTCTCTCCTCCCCTTCCCCTGTCTCTTTCTGCCTGCTCGCTATCACCAGTGTGGAATTGTGAAGTTCCAACCTCCCTCTCCTCCCTGGTTTACTCTTTCGCGGGTCCGAGGGCAACCCTTTTCAGCCCCGAGGGTGACGGTGCTGGAAGGAACGGGGGGAGACGAGGAACAGAAGGGAGGTAAGTAGGATAAGTAGGATGGGGGTAAGGGGAAGGCTGGGATGGGGGGTGAAGACTGAATCTCTTGTCTTTTTTTATGTGATCAGTCTAGGTAAAAACTTCTCAATTGTGTTGACCTTTCTAAAGACTACCCTTTGGTTTTAATTTTCTCTATTGTTTTTCTATTTGCAATTTCATCAGTTTCCACTCATATATTATTTCATTTATTTTGCTTGCTTTAGGTTTATTTTGTTCCTCTTTTTCCAGTGACCTAAGGTAAAAGGTTATATTACTGATTTCAGATATTTCTTCTTTGTTAATATAGGCATTTAAATCCTTAAGTTTCCCCTAAGCATGGCTTTATTTGCATCACATAAGAATTTGATTTGTTATGTCTTCACTTTCACACAACTCAAATTATTTTTATTCAGTTTTACTGAGATATATTCAAATACCATACAGTCATACATGATGTACAATCAACTGTTCACAGTACCATCATATAGTTGTACATTCATCACCAGAATCAAGTTTTGAACATTTTCATTACTCCAAAAAGAACAAAAATAAGAATAAAAAATAAAAGTAAAAAAGAACACCCAAATCATTCCATCTCCCCCATCTAACACTATTTTTCATTTAGTTTTTGTCCTCATTTTTCTACTCATCCCTCCATATACTGCATAAAGGGAGTGTGACCCACAAGGTTATCACAATCACAGGCACACCACATGAACTACCTAGCTATAGAATGTCTTCAAGAATCAAAGCTACTGGATGCAGTTTGACAGCTGCAGGTATTTCCTTCTAGGTATTCCAAAATGTTAAAACCTAAAACAGGTTACCTATATACCTATATAGTACATAAGAATAACCTCCAGAATGACCTTTAACTCCATTTGAGATCTCTCAGCCACTGAATTTTATTTCATTTCATTTTGCTTCCCCTTTTGGTAAAGAAGATGTTCCCAATCCCACAATGTCAGGTCCAGGTTCATCCCCAGGAGTCATGTCCTGCATTGCAAGGGAGATTTACACCCCTGGGAGTCATGTCTCATGTAGGGGGAAGGGCAGTGAGTTCACCTGCCAATTGGGCTTGGGGTAGGGCACAGCTAAGCAGCAAAGAGTTTCTCTGTGGGAGACTTAGGCACAATTATAAGTAGGTTTAGACTCTTCTTTGCAGTAACAAGCTTCATAAGGGCAAGTCTCAAGATCAAGGGCTTGACATACTAAATTGGTAGTTCTCAATGTTTGTGAGAATATCAGTAATAACCCAGGTGAGGACATCCAACATTTCTGCATTTTTCCCCAGTTCCTCGGAGGGGGGGGGTCACTGCAAATAAATTTGTATTCTCTGCCCAAATTACTTTGGGATGTATTACTATTACCTGTACAAACCTACTATATTTCACTTCCTATTCAAAGTTCCATGTAATTATGGTGTTTGAATAAACTGGCCATACAAGTTAACTTATTTAGTGTGCTGCAGAAAATATATATCCTGCACCAAATGAACATCTCTTCCCTTGGTCTCACAAAGAAGTTAAGTTTGAAAATGTCAATATCATCCCTTATCCCTAGGCCTTGTTTGCCTCAGTCCTAATCAGATCCACTTCATATCTCTAATTGAGGTCTGGACTCTTGTTCTGGTTTGCTGATGCTGTCATTTTGCAAAACATCAAAAATGAATTGGCTTTTATAAAGGGGGTTTATTTGGTTATAAAGGCACAACCTTATGGCCATAAAGTGCCCAAAGTAAGGCATCAATAGGGTACCTTCACTGGAGAAAGGCCATTGTATCTGGAAAACCTCTGTTAGATGGGAAGACATGTGGCTGTCATCTGCTTGCTCCCAGGTTGCATTCTCCAAAATGTCTCTGTAAGCTGCAGCTCTGAGTTCCTTCTGTTTGTCAGCTGTTTTATATGGCTCCAGTGATTCAATTAAGACACACCCTGAATGGGTAACACCTCCATGGAAATTATCCAATCAAAGGTCTTGCCCACAGTTGATTGAGTTACACCTCCATGGAAACATTCAATCAATAGGTTCCAACCTAATCAACACTAATATATCTGCCCCCACAAGATTACATCAAAGAACATGGTATTTTGGAGGACATAATACATCCAAACCGACACAACTCTTTTCAGTTGTTTTAACAGTTGCTGTGTGATGCAATACTGACATTCCTAGCTCTGAGCTCTAGTTCTGAGTTTCAGGTGTCACACACATACCAAAAGTTCCAGACACTGACCAGGTTATACACAAAGAGCTCAGCATCTCAGAATTTGGAGATGACCATTACAAGTCAGGAATAGATGTGACTGCTTTAAGAGCTTACAGTCTAGGGACCATTACAAGTGCTCCCCTGACAAGCTGTGCTCTAAGACTAAATTCTCGACAGTTTATTCATTGTAGTCAGTCCATATTGGTGACAACTCAAATTATTTCTAATGTCCTTGTGATTTCTTCTTTGACCCATTGGTTATTTATGAGTGTGTTGTTTAATTTCCTCATGCTTGTAAGTTCCCCAAATTTCTTTCTGTTGTTGTTTCTAAATTCATTCCATTATGGTCAAAAAGTACTTTGCATTAAAGTAATGCTTTTAAATTTACTGAGGTTTTTTTTTGTGGATTAACTTATTGCCTATCCTGGAGAATGTTCCATGTGCACTCAGAAGAAAGCATATAGTGCTGTTGTTGGGTGGCATGTTCTATGGGTGTTTGTTGAATCTAGTTGGTATTTGGTGTTGCTCAAGTGTTCTATTTCCTTGTCGATCTTCTGCCTAGTTGTTCTATCCATTATTGAAAATGGGTTATTGAAATTTCCAATATTATTGCTGAATTATCTATTTCTCTCTCTCATTTCTGTCAGCTTTTGCATCATGTGTTTTGCTGCTCTGTTGTTAGGTGCATGTTTGTTTATAATTGTTATATCTTCCAGATGAATTGAACTTTTTATTGTTATAAAATGTTCCTATTTATCTCTAATAACATTTTTTGTTCAAAATCTATTTTGTCTGATATGACTATAGATACTCAGCTTTCTTCTGGTTGCTGTTTGAATAACATATCTCTTTCTTTCTTTTTTTTTTTACTTTCA
>PVKY010006281.1:0-16189 GCA_004027775.1 Bradypus variegatus
CCCAGCCTGGGCTGGGGGTGGCTCTCGCTGTGGCCCCCACTCTCCCTGCTGACCAGGTGCCCGCGTCAGAAGACCAGGAGTTGGGGATCAAAGGGAGGCGCGAGTGGCTGCCGGGAGCTCCCCTTTCCCCCCGGATAAGGGAGGCTCCCGGGGCACTGGTGTGGCGCTGTCCTCCAGGAGCTGGGTCAGGAGCTGACCTTGGCTCTGCTGCTCGGTTGCTGTGCTGACCAGATCTCAGACCTCTGTGCCTCAGTTTCCCAACACAAAGGTCAAGACAGTGGGGTCACAGCTGCTTCGTGGGGCCGTTGGGGGTGGCAGGCCCCGTCAGGGGCAGCAGGAGATCTGTCGGTGTCATCACAGGTGTGTGTCACAGGCGTGTGTCAGGCACAGGCATGTGTCATGGGTGTGCGCCAGGCACAGGCATATGTCATGGGTGTGCGTCAGGTGAAGGCATGTCTCACAGGTGTGTGTCACGGGTGTGCATCAGGTATAGGCATGTGTCACAAGTGGGCATCAGGCACAGGCGTGTAAGGTGTGTCAGGTGCAGACATATCACAGGTGTGCGTCAGGCACAGATGTATGTCACAGGTGTCTGCCAGGTATGGGCGTATCACAGGTATGTGCCAGGCACAGATGTGTCACAGGTGTCAGGCACAGGCTTGTCACAGGTGTGCACCAGTTGTAGGCATGTGGTGTGTGTCAGGTACAGGCATGTCATGGGTGTGCGTCAGTCTCAGGCGTGTTGCGTGTGTCAGGTACAGGCGTGTCACAAGTGGGCATCAGGCACAGGCATGTCAGGTGCAGGCATGTCACGGGTGTGCGTCAGTCTCAGGCGTGTCACGGGCGTGCGTCAGGTGTGAGAGTGTTGTGGCAGCCACCTGGTGGATGCTCACTGAAGGGCGGTGTAGACCCAGGTGGGTGGCCGGGCGCCCCCTTGGATAGGGGGAGCAGAGCCTGCCCTGGTTCTTCCAGAGCCTGGGGCCCCCTTGACCTGGAGGCTGGTGGGCTGGGCTGCTCCCTCCTCCCCACTGTGGGCTGGGAGACGGTGCCCGGGGACCTGCGGGAGGTTCTGGGGAGCAGGACATCGCAGTGGGCCCTGTTGGGGGTGGCCCAGAGTCCCAGTGAGAGCTGCAGCCTCAGGCTGGGGGGGCTGACAGGGCCGTACGAGAGGAGGTTGGCCACCCCCAGGCCCTCGGTGGGGTTTCAGGCCGGGGGCTCCCCGGTAAGGGCCTGGCGTCACCCCTGCTCAGCAGTCACTGTGGCCTTGAGGGCAGGAGAGAAAGAACACCATGCGCTGGCTCTGGCCTCTGAGTGCTCCCCGAGGACAAGGTGGCGACCTGGGGGCCCCCAGCTGGGGAGAGGGCAGCATCCGTGCTCCATCTGCCGCACCCCTTAGGCTCAGCAAACACTAACTGCACGGACTTGGGGGCACATAGGGACCCTGGCTGAGGGTCTCCAGACAAGAGGGAGAACCGGCTGGCCTGGAGCAGCACATCCCCCCTCGGACCCCCACTCACCCCACCCACCCACCACCAGCACCCCTCAGTCCACAAGCACTGACATGTCCAGCTGGGGGATGGGGGGTCAAGGGGTTCCTGGGCCTGCCCCCAGGTGGAGAAATAAAACATTTTCACCAATAGCTGCAGGGCTGGGCCAGGCTTCTAGAGCAGTGAGGTGGGGAGACACCAGGTGCTGGAACTTTCCATGGGGGTGAAGGAGGGAGCGGCCGCATCAGGGAAGGCTCCTCAGGAGAGGAAGCATCAGAGATGCCTCTTGGGGGAGAGAAGATTCTAGGAGGTGGAAGTGGGAGGGGGCATCGTGGGCAGAGCTGCCCATTCCCACCGGCTCCGCCAGTGGAGCCGGAGGGGAGCCAGGCAGTGGGGGCTCAACCTTGAGCTTCGGCTGCATCCCCGGGTGCCGGCTGTCTCATCCGTCAGTGGGCTTGGGCCCCTGCTCGCAGCCCACCCTCAGCCCCCAGGCCTCTGACACCTCCAGGGGCACCTGGGCCAGGAGCACGTCATCGGTAGCCTGATCCTTCCGGGGCATCCAGGGGCCACGTTCCCTGGGGATGGGGCAGTGGGTGCAGGTTTTGAGCCGGGGTAGGCTTCCGGACCCCAAACCCAGCTCAGTAGCTTGGTGGCATCGAGGATTAGCCGAAGTGTTAGCTGCATGTGTCAGGTAAAAGGAAATCCTGCAGGGGTGTGCTTTGCTCAGGCTGGGGGCACGTCCTTGTCCCTCATCGTGTCCTTGCCCTTCAGCTTTCTGAACTTGCCTCTCTGTCCCTCCCAGGCCATCAGCATCAGCAAAGCCATCAACACCCAGGAGGCCCCCGTGAAGGAGAAGCATGCCCGGCGTATCCTTCCCCGTCCCCCCCTGCGTCCCCCCAACCTCAGCCCAAGGAGGAGGCGGGAGGGGCTGGCCAGGGTCCACCCGGCCCTGCAGTCTCCGGCTGGGGGTTTGGTGGGAACTGGGGGGCCCGCAGGGTCCCTTGGGGCTGTGGTTTGTGTGGGAGGCACAGGGAGGGTCCTCGTGTGGCCTTAGTCCCGCGTGGCTACTCCACGGAGATGCCCTCTGCTGTCGGGCCTGGTTGAATTTAGGAGTGGGCATCCCGGGAACCCTGCCTTTCCCCTTCTCACACGCTAAGACCTGTGCCCTTGGCTGACAGTTGTAGGTCTCTGTGGGCTGAGGACGTGGTGGGGGGCTGGCACCCCTGTTCCTATGCTGCCTGTGGCCCTTGACCCTGCAGGCATCATCCTGGGCACACACCACGAGAAGGGGGCCTTCACCTTCTGGTCCTATGCCATCGGCCTGCCACTCCCCAGCAGCTCCATCCTCAGCTGGAAGTTCTGCCACGTCCTCCACAAGGTCCTGCGAGACGGGCACCCCAACGTGAGTGCCACCCCCCTCCGACCTCCCGGGGAGCCTGGGGGCCCCCGCTGGCTGCCAGTCGAAAAGGCCGGGGTCCTGGGGAACTGTGTCCCCCAGGCTCTGTCCCCTGGGCCCTGACTGTCCCACCTGCTGCGGCCCCCCACCTCATCCCTCCCACCTTCGACGGGACGGCCAGCCTGGGGATGGAAGGTTCCTGATTCTCTGCTCCCCCTACGCTGCAGGTTCTGCATGACTGCCAGCGGTACCGGAGCAACATCCGGGAGATCGGGGATCTGTGGGTAGGTGCCAGAAGCTCCGGTCAGAGCGATGCTTGGGAGTTTAAGGTCTGCATGGACCCCCGGCCCCCTGAGCCCACAGGCCGAGCAGGTGGGGGCCTCCTGTGGACGGGCCCCTCCTCTCCCAGCTGTCAGAGCAGACCCCTGGGGGCCCTGGGCCTCAGTGAGCTGGGGCTGTAGCCTTGCTCGGAAGGCTGGTCAGGAAGGGCCAGACGCATAACCAGTGGGTTCTTGGGCTCTGGAAATCACCCTGGCCTGGGCTGTCGTCCCTGTGAGCTGAGAAACGAGGTGCCCCTGTGTGGTGGCAAGAGGCCCTGGAGCGGGGTACAGGCTCCCCGGCACCCCCAGGCTGGCTGTTAGCATTGTTCCTGCTTGGAGATGGGTGTTTGCTGCCACTTGCCAGGTGTTTCTTATACACAGTAGTCTAAGAGCCCTGGGAAAGGTGTATTCTCTAGACGCTCCCCCGCCACAGGTCTTCCGGAGTTGGAGGTCCGCTGGTGGAGAGGGTTTCTGGCCTTTCCTGCAGGGGCGTGGGCAGCGGGGGCAGGTGCCACCAGGAGGGTGTCCAGCAGCACACGGTGCAGGGTCCCGTGCATCTCCCTTGCAGTGAGGAAAACAGCTCTCCCGGGGCACTGGCAGACACGAGCCCAGCTGGGTGGCCACACAGGACGCCAGCGGCATGGAAGGGGCTGGTGTGGTGTCAGGGCCATGAGGCAACCTCCCTGTCTGCCCACCAGCACTTTGAATAAAATGTCCCAACTCCCGTGGGCCCCTTGCCCAGGGACAAAGAGCTCTCTCCTCACAAGGGTTTCTTGAGGAAGATAAGATAGGAGAGAGCAGTGGCTGCGGAGGCCCTGGGGAAGAGAAGATTTTGCAGCTTCTGGGCGTTAGCCGTGTTAGGGATGAGTAAATGAGTGGTGAGTGCAGGGGTGACCCCCTCTTCTTGCTTCTCTCTGCCTCAGTTTCCTTGTTTGCCCTGATGTGTGCCCGGGCCCTTTAGTGCCCCGGGGCCTGTCCACAGGGCAGTGGCCCCTCAACTGGGACTGTTTGCTCCACAGGGGCATCTGCACGACCGATACGGGCAATTGGTGAACATCTACACCAAACTGCTGCTGACCAAGATCTCCTTCCACCTCAAGGTAGAGTCTTTGAGGAGCCCCCACCCAGCCCCTCTCAGGCCTGCTGGGGGAGGGACAGCCCTGTGGTTACCCAGCGTGGGCTGCAGCCAAGTGGGGGGCATTCTCTCCGCAGCACCCCCAGTTTCCTGCGGGTCTGGAGGTGACAGACGAGGTGTTGGAGAAGGCAGCTGGGACTGACATCAACAACATGTGAGTCCCTCCTTCCTCATTTTCCCTGTTTGTTCCTAATGTCTTTCTTACCCATGTGGCAGCTGTTTTTTCACTGGAGCTCCAATGGCTGGTTTTTCTTGGATGAGGGGCAGGTTCCCTGGAGATGAGGCCACAGTTACAGGGATGGGGTGTATTTGGCATTTGGGGTTCGCTCCCCAGAGGGCTGGTTTGCTGGCGGCCATGCTCCCTGTACCCTGCAGAGCTGCTCACCCCACATTCACCTCCTCCCCCGGCCCACCCTCAGCTTCCAGCTCACCGTGGAGATGTTTGATTACATGGACTGCGAGCTGAAGCTTTCCGAATCAGGTGAGCCTGCCACGGGGCGGGGGGCAGGGGCACCAGGAACTGAGCATAATCCCTAAGTGCCCAGGGCCAGGACAAGAAGGTGAAAGCGGTGACTTCGGTGACCTGCTGGCCACCATGCCGTCCTTCCCCCGCACCTGCCCCCTCCCTGTGCTTCCACAGAGCGGGAAAGGCCTCCATCACCCGGGACCTCAGGGCCGTAGCCTCGGCCCCTTCCTCCCAGTGGGTCCCAGGAGCGGCGGGGCGTGGGGTGCGGGGGAGCCTCAGTGCCAGCTGGTTCTGCAGAGCCCGCCTGGTTCCTGTTGTGAAATTCCTGAGTCACGTCCGACTGCAGCCCAGGAGCCTGGGACCGTGGCTCAGGAAGTCGCGGAGGGCTCACCCTCCCGGGTCTGGAGAGGTGATTGTTTGGGGCGACAGCTTCAAAACAGCTTACGGGTGACTCAGTGTTCTCCCGGATACAGGACACAGCGAAAGACTTTTTAAGGAGAAAGCTCCAGGATTAAAAAGGGACAGGGCTGGGCCCTGAGGTGGGACAGGCTGAGAGTCATCAGTTAGGGGAGGAGGAGGCCAGCTCGGGGCGGGACCCTCGACGCCTGGGAGGCCTCCCACGGCCGGCAGCTCTCAGCCCTGAGTTCCCGGAAGCCACAGGCTGGGAGCCGGCCACTCCCTCCTACCCCCGTGCAGCTCTCGGAGGGGTGCAGGGTGGTCCGGGGGGTGGCAAGCAGCAGGGCCCCCACTCCCAGCTACACTGACGTGACGGAGTACAAAGATGGGGCACACCCAGGGGTTCCTTGGAGAGATGCGGCGCCTGCATGCGCTGGAGTGGAGAAGGGGCTGCTCTGGGTGTCGCAGGGTATATACGCTGCTGGCTCTTAGAAATGCAGCCACTTGCACTCCCAGGGAAAGTTCTGGAAAATATTCTGCTGAGCAAAATGCAGCAAGTTGCTGGAAAACATTTGCATGTGATTTGGCACCAAACAGCACTTTACGTCTGTTTTATTTTTTTTCAATGTTAACAAATATACGATTATCTTTCCAGTTGGAGATTAATTTTAAGGGAGACAAGGATAGCACTTAGTTTCTTCCTTCTCATCCCTCCCTCCCAGCATTCCCCTCTCTCCCCGAAGCTTTGCCAGACAGGGTAAGGGTGGACTGTTCTAGAACACAGTTATCGCAGCTCCATCCTTTGTGGGAGCAGCCCTGGCCGGTCCACCGGGAGGACGTGGCCAGGCCCAGCTTGCTGATGTCCTTGACCCCAGCTCGGGTAGCATCGGCCCCTGGGCTCCCGTCTCGGGCCCGGGAGCACGTGCATGTCTGAGAAGCCTCCCGGCGCGATGACTTCAGCGAGCGGCTGCGGCCAGGTCCTCGCAGTTATGTGCTGAGTTGGCACCCAGCCTGCTCTCAGCCGTGGTCGCCAGCAGCCTGCCCGCCCTGTCCGCCTGTGCTCACACTCTCTCCCCACCACCCGTCTTCCTCGCAGTTTTCCGGCAGCTCAACACGGCCATCGCCGTGTCCCAGATGTCCTCGGGCCAGTGCCGCCTGGCCCCGCTCATCCAAGTCATCCAGGACTGCAGCCACCTGTACCACTACACAGTGAAGCTACTGTTCCAGCTGCACGCCTGTGAGTGGCGACCCCTCCCCTCCCACCCACCCCGGCAACCTGGGGTCAGTGGGCGCCCCTGGGAGCTGCGCTCAGGGACCCAGGTCCCTCGGCGGTCACCGTGTTAGAAACGAGAGGCTATGCCTGACATGCTTCGAAAATATTTGTTAATTTAAAAATAAAGATAAAACAACCTGTGGGGCCATCAGCAGGTGAGTGGATGAACCATGAGGTCTCTGGACCCCACGACGGGGCGTCACTCAGCTGTAAAAAGGAATGAGGTTCTGATACACACGGCTGCAGGGTCGGGTCTTGAAAGCGTGACGCTGAGGGAGAGAAGCCAGACACAAAGGCCATCTTTATGTGAAATGTCCAGAGCAGGCAGATCCGTGGGGACAGCGAGCAGCTCGGTGGCTGCCAGGGCCTGAGATGAGGGGGCGAGCAGCCGGCACGTGCAGGGTGTGGAGCTTCCGTGTGGGGCGGTGGAGGAGTCTTGGTGGTGGGTAAATGTGCCCGTGCCCCAAAATCGGACACTAAGAGATGGTCAAGATGGGAAAGTTTAAGGTGTACGTAGATTACCACAGTAGAATTATTTTTAGAAAGGAAAAAAATAAACTCTTTATCTATTAACATATTTTAGGAAAAATAGCCGTTTTCCAAAGAAAGAAAAAAGGATCTAGTGGAGAAGTGGCTGTTTCCCATGTTTGCAGCTCTCCCCGGCAGCCCAAGGGAAAGGCAGTGGGTGCCCAGGGCACGGAGGGAGCCAGAGCCCAGGGCCGTCCTCGCGGTTTCCTGCAAACAGTTCTGATCTCGTGGGCCTCTGAGCGGGTCTGGTGCGGGGACCACACTTTGGGAACCGCTGACTTAGGTGTGGATATTAGCTGGGGGTGCCTGTGTGCTGCGGAAGTGGCTTAAGGTGCATTTCAAAGCCAGGTGCAACCAGGTGTGACACGGCTGCGGCTTTGTCCTCCTTCCCTGAGCTCCTAAAGCCAGAGCCAGGCATGCCCTGGGGGCCGGGGCTTGTTTCCAAGCTGGGTGGATGCGGGTGGACCCCGACTGTGTCACCAGGCAGCTCTGATTTGAGGATTTCTAGAAGCACGGAGGCACAGGGAGGGGGGCTGAGTGTGCGAGCGAGTGTGGCATCCTCTGTGCCCCAGAGCCGGGCGCAGAAGGAATCCCGTTCGCCGTCCTGTCCCCCCAGGTCTGCCGGCCGACACGCTGCAGGGTCACAGGGATCGTTTCCAGGAGCAGTTCCACAGGTGCCAGGCTGGGAGCAGAGGCTGGGGGCGCCCCCAGGCCATGCAGGTCGGGGGCAGCTGGGGCAAAGTCCGGCCCCTCCCTGACGGCCCTTGTCTTCTGTCTGCAGCCTCCGGAACTTCTTCCGCAGAGCCTCCGACATGCTGTACTTCAAGCGGCTCATCCAGATCCCCCGGCTGCCCGAGGTACCTGCTGTTTCCCAGCCCCCCCGCGGGGACCCTGGCCTGCCTCCCAGGACCTCCGCAGCCCCAGGTTCTGGGGACCCCAGCTGAGCAGCTCCTGCCATGCCCCCACAGGGTCCCCCCAACTTCCTGCGGGCCTCGGCGCTGGCTGAGCACGTCAAGCCCGTGGTGGTGGTCCCCGAGGAGGCCCCAGAGGAGGAGGAGCCCGAGACCCTCATCGAGATCAGCTCCGGGCCGCCCGCCGGGGAGCCAGCGGTGAGCACCCTCCCTTCCCCCGGGACTGGAACTCCCATCCCACCCCCATGCTGCTCCCCCAAGGGGCCTCCAGCTCTAGTGTGGGGTGCGGGGAGAAGGGCCAGGGCCTGGGCCTCTCCCAGTAGCCGTTCCCTCATCCCCTGGCCTGGCGAGCGGCTGGGTGATCAGGGGATCACGTGTTTGCTTTGCCAGGTGGTGGCCGACCTCTTTGAGCAGACGTTTGGGCCTCCTAACGGCTCTGTGAAGGACGACAGGTGAGGGCCTGGGCAGCCGACTGGGGCAGGCTCGGGCTCGTGGGTGGCTGGAGAGGCCTTCAGTGAGCTGCAGTCAGGACCCCTCTGTCAGGAAAGGCTGGGGGGCAGGAGGGGGCGTGAGCCTGCAGGGTCCTGCACAGCCAGGTGGCCAATGACACAAGAGGTGAGTTATGGTAACTCCAGCTCCGTGGTTCTTCCAGTCAGCTGCCCTTGAACCCCAGTTTGGTCTCCCCATGTGGGGCCTTGATGACCCCTGCCTACCTGACCTCTGCCCCCAGGGACCTCCAGATTGAGAACTTGAAAAGAGAGGTGGAGACGCTGCGTGCCGAGCTGCAGAAGATCAGGCTGGAGGTGGGGCAGGGGGCAGCCTTCTCGCAGCCTGCTGGGGGCACTGGCCCTCCACAGAGCCAGATGCCCCCCACCCAGGCCTGCTGCGGGTGGGAAGGGTCCAGGGCCCAGTCACGCCACCCATCTTGCTGCCCCTAGGCCCAGCGGTACGTCGCGCAGCTGAAGGGCCAGGTGAACGCGCTGGAGGCCGAGCTGGAGGAGCAGCGGAAACAGAAGCAGAAGGCCCTGGTGGACAACGAGCAGCTGCGCCATGAGCTGGGCCTGCTGAAGGCCGCCCAGCTGGAGGGGGCGCGGAACCAGGGGCTGCGTGAGGAGGCTGAGAGTGCGTGCGGGCTGGGGGCCGAGGGGCTGGGGAGTCGGGCTCCCGGGGTGCCACCTTCCAGGCCCAGCCTCCGTCCCCCCCCTTGGAATCACACCTCTCCACTCGCCCCTGCAGAGAGGGCCAGTGCCACCGAGGCGCGCTACAGCAAGCTGAAGGAGAAGCACAGTGAGCTCGTCAACACGCACGCAGAGCTGCTCCGGAAGGTGGGCCGCCCTGGGCCTGGGTCTGTAGGGGGAAGCAGGGGTCCGAGGCAGAGGCCTCCCAGATGGCAGGAGGGTGATCCTGCGCCCTCCTGTGCCAGAATGCAGACACGGCCAAGCAGCTGACGGTGACGCAGCAGAGCCAAGAGGAGGTGGCACGTGTGAAGGAGCAGCTGGCCTTCCAGATGGAGCAGGCCAAACGGGAGTCAGAGATGAAGGTAGGGCCCCCGTGTGCATAAGGCCCGAGCCCGGAGCCCCTGCCCTGCTGTCCCAGTGACATCTGACTTGCTCTGCCCTGTCCCAGCTGGAGGAGCAGAGTGACCAGCTGGAGAAACTCAAGAGGGAGCTGGAGGCCAAGGCTGGAGAGCTGGTCCGCACGCAGGAGGCCCTGAGCCGCTCAGAGCAGGTGTGGGCAGGGCGGGGAGGGGGCCTGGATGCGGGCGGGACAGACGTGCGAGTCCTTCCTCGGGCAGGGCCCCGCCTGGATGCCACTGGGTTGGGCATTGCCCCGGCCACTCCGCGGGCACAGTTCTGCTAGTACCCAGGGGTGGGGGTGGGGCGAGGGCAGGACCCAGCCCTGGCTGTCAAGATGCTCTCAGGCCAATGTGGAGGTGGGGGGTACTCAAGACCTGACAGAAGGAATTGTTGGTAAATGTGGGTGGGGGTGAGGGAATGGGGGGCTGCGGGAGGCTCACATTCCCAGGTATCCCCAGAGCGGCTCGGAGCTCAACTCGCAGCTGGTGGCGCTGGGCGCCGAGAAGGATGCGCTGAGCAGTGCTGTGCGGCAGCGGGAGGCCGAGCTGCTGGCCGCCCAGGACCAGGCCCGCGAGACGGAGGCGGCGCTGAGCCGGGAGCGGGGCGAGCTGCAGAGCCGGCTGGCCCGGAAGGTAGCCTGGCTGTGCCTGCTGGTTTTTGTGTTCTTAATTCTTATTGTGGTAACACACACAGGATACGATGTTAACAACTTTCAAGTATATACAATGTATCAGTGTCAATTACATTCACAATGTTGTGCTACTTAGTGTCACCTCCATCTATTGCCAAGACTTCAATCTTCCCAGGCACAAACCCTGTCCCCATTAGGTGTAAACTCCCCAAGCCCCCTGTCCCCCCTGCCTCCTGGTAAGCTGTATTCTAGTTTCCGGCTCTGTGCATTTGCTTGTTCTAGCTGTTTCAGATCAGTGACATATGCAACATTTGTTCTTTTGTGGCTGCCCCATTTCACTCAGCATCTCTTCGGGGTTCGTCCGCATTGTTGCATACATCAGAATTTTATTCCTCTTTACAGCTGAGTGATGTTCCATTGTTGGATACACCACATTCTGTTTCTCCCTTCGTCTGTTGACAGCCACTGCAGTTGCTTCCATCTTTTGGCTGTCATGAATAATGCTGTCAGGAGCATTGGCGGATGAGGATCTGAACAAGGCCCTGCTTCCAGTTGTTTTGGGGGTATACCTAAAGGGGGGATTGCTGGGTCTAGGGTAACTATACTTCACCTTCTGAAGAATCACCAAACTTTTCACAGCAGGCGCACCCCGTTACTTTCCAACCAGCAAGGTACAAGAGCACCTCTTTCTCCAGATCCTCTCCAACACTTCCCTTTTTCTTTTTCCTTAACTGCCATTCTCATCGGCGTGAGATGGTATCTCATTGTGGTTTTGATTTCTATTTCCCTAGTGGCAAATGATATTGAGCATCTTTTCATATGACTGTTGACCATTTCTGTTTCTTCTTTGGAGACACGTCTATTCAAGTCCTTGGCCCATTTTTTAATTAGGTTGTTTCACCTTTTTGTTGTTGAGTTGTGGGAATTCTTTATATATTCCAGATATTAAACCTTTATAGATACATGGTTTCCAAATATCTTCTCCCATTCTGCAGGTTGCTTTTTGCTTTTTTTTTTAAAACAGTTTTATTGAGACACATTCACACAACATACAGTCTATCCAAAGTGTGCGATCGGTGGCGCACAGCGTCATCACATGCTTGTGCATTCATCATCACAATCAATTTTAAAACATTTTCATTACTTCAAAATCCAAAAAAAAACAAAAAAAAAACCTGTTCTCCTTTTCCCCTCCCCATTATTGACCCTTAGCATTGTTACTGTTGATGGAAGAATATTAAAATATTACTGTTAACTGTGGTCCATAGTTTGTAATAGGTACATTTTCTGCAGACACCACTCTATTAACTCCTTGTAATAATGACGTACATTTGTTCTAGTTCATGAAAGAACATTTTTAAATATGTACTATTAATCACAGTCATTATCTACCACAGGGTTCACTGTGTTAGGCAGCACCGTGATTTAACTCTAGCTTTGCTTCTGGTGACATACGTGACTCTAAACTTTCCTTATCAGCCACAATCACACACGGAATTCAGTGCTGTCAGTTACACTCCCCATAATGTGCTATTGTCACCTCTACCCTTTTCCAACTATTTAAATTCAACCTAGTTAAAAATTCGGCACACTGTAAGCATCTGTTCCCCATTCTCTAGCCTCATTCTGTCTCCTGGTAACCTATATTCTAGATTTTAACTGTTATGAGTTCATTTGTTAAAATTAGTTCATATTAATGAGATCATACAATATTTGTCCTTTTCTGTCAAGCTTATTTCAATCAACATAATCCACATTGTCGCATGTTTCAGGATTTCATTCCTTCTTAATGCTGAATAGTATTCCATCATATGTATATAGCACATTTTGTTTGTCCGTTCTTCAGTTGATGGATACTTGAGTTGTTTCCGTCTTTTGGTAATTGTGAATAATGCCACTGAACATCGGTTTACAAATGTCTGTTTGCATCCCAGCTTTCAGTTCTTTGGGGTATTACCTACTAGCAGGATTGCTGATCATATGGCAGTTCTATACTTAGCTTCCTGAGGAACCGCCAAACTGTCCTCCACAGCGGCTGCACCATTGTACATTCCCACCAGCAGTGAACGAATGTACCAGTTGTTCCATATCCTCTCCAATACTTGTAGTTTTCTGTTTATTTTTTTTATAGTGGCCATTCTTTTAGGTGTGAAATGATATCTCATTGTGGTTTTGGTTTGCATTTCCCTGATAACCAGTGATGTTGAGCATCTTTTCTTGTGCTTTTCAGCCATTTGTATTTCCTCTTAGGAAAAATGTCTTTTCAAGTCTTTTGCCCATTTTTAAATTGAGTTGTTTATATTTTTATTGTTGAGTTGTAGGATTTCTTTATATATTCTGGATATCAAACCCTTATTGGAGATGTGGTTTCCAAATATTTTCTCCCATTGAGGAGGCTGCCCTTTCACCTTTTTGACAAAGTCCTTTGGTGCACAAAAGTCTTGAATTCTAGGGAAGTCCCATTGACCAAGTTTTTCTTTCGTTGCTTGTGCTTTGGGTGTCAGTCCAAGAAACCTCTGCCTACCACAAGATCTTGAAGATACTTCTCTACATTTTCTTCTAGGAGTTTTATGATCCTGGCTCTTATATTTAGGTCTTTGATCCATTTTGAGTTAATTCGTGTATAAGTTATGAGATTCTTTTGGATATGGATATTGAGTTCTTCCAGCACCATTTTTTTTCATTTTTTATGCAATTTTATTGAGAATAATCACAGAACAATCACTCAAAGTATACAATCAGTTGTACACAGTGTTGTCTTATAGTTGTACATTCATCACCACAAACTTTGAACATTTTCATTACTCCAAAAAATAAAATTAAAATTAAAATAAAGAACATCCAAAACATCCCATTCCCCTCCTCCCCTCATTGTTCATTTACTTTTTTTAAATTCAGTTTTATTGAGATATATTCACACACCCTACTGTCATCCACAGTGTGCAGTCATTCACAGCACCATCATACATTTGTGTATTCTTTACCAGAATCAATTTTTGAACCTTTTCCTTACTCCAAAATAAAAAAAGAACACTCAAAACTTTCTTTACCCTCCATCCCACCCTATTCTTCATCTAATTTTGTCCCCATTTTTCCACTCATCTGTCCATACACTGGATAAAGGGAGTGTGAGCCACAAGATTTTCACAGTCACCCAGTCACCCTGTGCAAGCTACATAGTTATACAATTGTCTTCAAGAATCAAGGTCACTGGCTTGCAGTTTGACAGCTGCAGGTATTTCCCTCTAGCCATCCCAACACACTAAAAACTAAAAAGTGATATAGCGCATAAGAATACTTTCCAGGTTGACCTCTTGACTTTCTTTATATGAGTACCATGCTATCTTGATCACTGTGGCTTTGTAATATGCTTTGAAGTCAGGCAGTGTGAGTCCTCCAACTTTGTTCTTTTTTTTTCAAGATGTTTTTAGATATTTGGGGCCCATTGCCCTTCCAGATAAATGTAATAATTGGCTTTTCCGTTTCTTCAAAGTAAGCTGTTAGAATTTTGGTTGGGATTGCACTGAATCTGTAAATCCCTTTGGTTAGAATTGACATCTTAACGTTATTTAATCTTCCAGTCTTTGAACAGGGAATGTTCTTCCATTTATTTAGTGCATCTTTTATTTCTTTTAGCAGTGTTTTGTAGTTTTCTGTGTACAGGTTCTTTACATCCTTGGTTACATTTATTCCTAGAAATTTGATTCATTTATTTGCTATTGTAAATGTAAAACTTTTTCTTGATTTCCTCCTGAGGTTGCTCATTACTAGTGTATAGAAACATTACTGCTTTTTGCGTGTTGATCCCGTATCCTGCCACTTAGCTGAACTTATTTATTAGCTCTAATAGCTTTGTCATAGATTTTTTGGAACTTTCTGAATATATGTTCATGTCATATGCAAATAGTGAAAATTGTACTTCTATTCTCATTTGGGTGCCTTTTATTTCTTTTTCTTGCCCAATTGCTCTAGCTAGAGCTTCTAGCATGGTGTTGAATAATTGAGGTGACAGTGGGCATCCTTGTCTTTTCCCTAATCCTAAAGGGAAAGCTTTCAGTTTTTCACCATTGAGTACAATGTTAGCTATGGGTTTTACATATATGCCTTTTATCATGTTGAGAAAGTTTCCTTCTGTTCCTATCTTTCAAAGTGTTTTTATTAGGAAAGGATGCTGGATTTTGTCAAATGCTTTTTTTTTTTAAATAGTTTTATTCACACACCCTATAGTCATTCACAGTGTACAATCAGCTATTCATAGTACCATCATATAGTTGGCATTCATCACCAGAATCAACTTTTGAACATTTTTTTAATCCAAAAAATAAAGTAAAAAAGAACACCCAAAACATTCCATCCACCCCATCCCACCCTATTTTTCACTTAGTTTTTGTCCACATTTTTCTACACATCTGTCCATACACTGGACAAAGAGAGTGTGAGCCATGAGGTTTTCACAACCACACAGTCACACCATGCAAGCTACATGTAGTTATACAATTGTCTTCAAGGATCAAGGCTACTGGGTTGCAGTTCAGCAGTTTCACGTAATTCCTTCTAGCTATTCCAATACACTAAAAACTAAAATGGGATATCTATATAGTATATAAGAATGTCCAGCAGAGTGACCTCTCGGCTTCATTTGAAATCTCTCAGCCACTCAGACTTTGTTTTCTTTCATTTCTCTTCCTCCTTTTGGTCAAGAAGATGTTCTCAATCCCATGATGCCATGTGAAGGCTCATCCCCAGGAGCCATGTCCTGCATTGCCTGGGAGATTTACACCCCTGGGAGTCAGGTCCCATGTAGGGGTATGACAGTGTGTTCTCCTGACGTGTGGGCTTAGAGAGAGGCCACATCTGAGCAACAAGAGGCTCTCTGGGGGAGACTCCTAGGCACAATTATGAGTAGGCTCAGCCTCTCCTTTGCAACAAGCTTCATAAGGGCAAGCCCCGAGATGGAGGGCTCACCTACCAGACTGTCAGTCATCATCGTTTGTGGGAACACCAGTAACAACCGAGGTGGGGAAATCCAACATTACCACATTCCTCCCCAGTTCCCCAGGGTTGCCTGCAAATATGTCCTCATTCTCTGCTCACATTACTTTGGGATGTGTCAGAATTTCACACTAACCTGTACAAACCTACCAGATCTCACTTCCTATTCAAAGTTCCATGTAATTTTGGTGCTTAAATAAACTGTACGAGTTAAATTATTTAGTGTGCTACAGAAAATATAGGTCCTACACCAAATACACATCTCTTCCCTTGGTCTCACACAGAAGTTAAAGTTTTAAAACACAGTCAATATCATCCTTTACTCCTTCATTTAATTTGCCTTAGTCCTAACCAGATCCATTTGCTTCATATCTCTGATTGAGGTCTGAACTCTTTTTCAGCTTTTTTAGCAGTTGCTCCTTGAGGTAATACCGACACTCATAGGTGCCGAGCTCTAGCTCCGAGTTTCAGGTGTCACACAGATACCCGAAGTTCCAGAGACCGACCAGGTTATACACAAAGAGCTCAGCATCTCAGAATTTAGAGATAACCATTACAACTCAGGAATAGATGTGACTGCTGTAAGAGCTTACAATCTAGGGACCTTTATAATAAGCCTAACCCTGATAATCTGTGCTCTAAGATTCAGTCCTCCGAGTTTGCACATCATAGTCCGTATTAGTGAAGTGTTATAATGTTTGTCTTTTCTTTTCTGGCTTATTTCACTCAAATTCTGTCCTCAAGGTCCATTCACTGAGTTGTATCTCTCACTACATCATTCCTTCTTGGAGCTGCTCAGTATTCTACTGCATGCACGCACCACAGTTCACCATTCCATTCATCAGTTGAAGTACCCTTGGGCCACCTCTACCCATTGCAAATCGTGAATACTGCCGCTATAAAAACCTGTGTGCAAATGTCCACCCATGTCCCTGCTCTCAGATCCTCCAAGTATATACCCCACAATGAGGTTACAGGGCCTTATGGCACCCACATAGTTAGCTTCTTGTGGAACCACCTCACTGTCCTCCGGCTGGGCTGCGCCATTCTACTGCCCCACCAACAGTGAATAGATAC
>PVKY010006282.1:0-16171 GCA_004027775.1 Bradypus variegatus
ATAGGATTATTACTAAGACATCTCATGGAGAATTTGACTCCAGTGAATTTGAAGTTAGGAGACATTCCCAAGATTTCCTTTGGTTGAAGGGAAAACATGAAGAAGCACACCCCACTCTGATTATTCTACCACTGCCAGAAAAGTTTATAGTGAAAAGAATGGTGGAACACTTTAATGATGACTTCACTGAGACACGCAGGAATGCATTACATAAGTTTTTGAACCCAATTGCCGATCATCCAACTTTAACATTTAATGAAGACTTCAAAGTTTTTCTTACTGCACAAGCCTGGAAACTCTCTTTTCACAAGAAGCACGGGCCTGGGTTGCTAAGTTGGATGGGGCAAACAGTAAGAGCTGTTGCATCCTCAGTGAGAGGATTTAAAAATTGCCCAGAGGAATTCATGGATACAGATAATTTTATTGAAGCATTTAGCCAGAAAATAAACTTGATAGATAAAATATCACAGAATTTACATGAAAGAAAGGGAATATTTTGATGAAATGAAAGAATATGGCCCAATTCATATTCTGTGGTTGGCATCAGAAGAGGATTTGGTAGACAACTTAAAGGTGCTGCCAGCTGCATTGGTAAATACTGTAAGGCCACTGAAAAACAGGTGTCTGGACTCTCAGAAGCCCTATTTCCTATTGTACATGAGTATGTGCTTTATAGTGAAATGTTAATGGGTGCTTTGAAAAGAAGAGACCACATATAAGCAGAACTGGATTCCAAAGTTGAAGCTTTGAACTATAAAAAGGCAGATATTGATCTGAAATGGAAATGTTCTCACATAGATTGTGGTGGTGAAAGCATCATTAAGCCATTATACCAGAAGCTACTGATTGTCCACTCAGGATGGACTGCATGGTGTGCAAATAGAACTGTTTAAAAACTAAACAGAAAGATATAAGTGCTGGAGAAGATGTGGAGAGTGAGATATACCTATTCACTGTTGGTGAGGAAGTAGAATGGTCAGGCATATGCTTGGAAGAACTGAAAGCAGGGACACGAATAGGCATTTACACACTGATGCTTTTGGCAGCAGTATTCATGATTTACAATTAATGGAGGCAGCCTAAGGGTACATCACCGGGTGAACTGAAGGCTGAAATATGGTGTATAAATACAACAGAATATTAAGCGGCTGCAAGAAGGAATGAAATCATGAGGCATGCAACTAGGTGAATGAAACTTGAGGACATTATTTTGAGTGAAATCACCCAGAAACAAAAGGAAAAATATTATAAGGCCTCACTAATATAAACTTACAATAATGAGCAAATGCTGAGAATTGAACTTGAGAGCATAGATACCAGGGAATAGGAAGTGGACAGAGATTAGGCAATCAACGATGCAGGACTGCACAGTGTTCTATGAGGCTTATTGTAAAGGTTCGCAGAATGCAAACTCTTACAGCAGTCACATCTACAGTATTCCCAAATTTTGACTGCTATTTAAGAGATGTTTATTTGGTACACAATTTATATTCTCTGTAGCATGCTTATCTAATATAACCCGTATGGTCAGTTTATTTAAACAACATGGTTGCATGGAACCTAGAATGGGGAATGAGATCTTGTTATTCTGTACAGGTTAATACGATACCCCAATGCATCCCAGAGTACTTTGGGCAGTAAATAAAAATGTATTTGCAAAGTCCCCTTGAGGGACTGGGGAAAAATGTCAAAATATTAAACTTCCTCACCTGGGGATTTCCTGATATTCCCGCAAACACCAGGGAATCCAAATTTAATAAATCCTTGATCTTGGGATTTGTCCTTATAAAACTGATTCTTCTAAAGGAGATTCTAAGACTACTTATAATTATGCATAAGAGTCAACCCCAGAGAACCTCTTTTGTTGCTCAGATGTGGACTCTTTCTCTCAGCCAACTCTGCAAATAAACTCAATACCTTCCCTCCTACATGGGATATGACTCCCAGGGACGCAAGTCTCCCCGGCAACGAGGGACAGGACTCCCAGTGATGAGCCTGGCCCTGACATTGTGGGATTGAGAATGCTGTCTTGACCAAAAGGGGGAAAATAAATGAAACAAAATAAAATTTCACTGGCTAAGAGATCTCAGAGTTGAGAGGTCAATCTGGAGTTTATTCTTATGCATTATATAATATTCCTTTTTAGCTTCTAGTATATTAGAATAGCTAGAAGGAAATACCTGAATATGTTGAATGGTAAACCAGTAGACTTGATTCTTGATGATAATCGTATAACTATATACTTTTATCATGTGACATGTGATAGTGAAAATCTGGTGACGGGCACTCCCTTTAACCAGTGTATGGGCAGATGAGTAATAAAATAATGACAAAAATATATATAAATAATAGGTGGGCTAAGGGGTATGGGATGGTTTGGGTGTTCTATTTTTATTTTTTTTTTAATTTTGGAGTAATGAAAATGCATGAAAATTGATTGTGGCAATGAATGCACAACTATATGATGATGCTGTGTGCCACTGATTGTATACTTTGGAAGGATTATTTGGTCTGTGAGTATATCTTAATAAAACTGCATTTAAAAAAAACTAAATACATAAAGCTATTTGACAGCTAAGTGGTTAAAAAAATACTAACTCCTAAAGCGATAAAACAGCGATGCAAATCCTCCTGGAACAAACCTCTGTCAATAAAATTCATGGCTCTGTAAATAACATCTGTCAAGTATGGTATCATACATAAAGCTCAAATACCCTCACAACCTAGACAAAAAACAACCTAAACTGACCTTTCCTAGATAAAAGGGGGGACACATCAAGTTGTAGGCAGCAGTCTACAGTTACCTCTGAAATGCAAATGGATCCAACTAGAGTCTCCTTAACTTGATCACCTGGCCCAAGTATTAGGAAATGCAGGATATATATAGTGGCCACATGACTGAGAGGGACTGAGATAAGCTCCACTCCCAGGACCAAGAAGACTGAGTGCAGCAGACTTAGTCCAGCTCCACTTATATTTCAATTTCTATAAAAATGTAGTCTCATTAATGATTTTTGAAATTATTTTTAAACTTCTGATATGTTAGTTCATTGTTCCTCAAAGTTAAGTAATTGTAAATGTTATTGATAGCCATTAAATACCTTAAAACATGACATTTGTATATATATTTGTTTTAAACTACATTGGAGGAGAGTAAGTTGAAAATTGAGTCCTCATTCAAAGTCAGTCCTAAAAACGAGAACTCCAGGACAGAAGGGCAATAAGGGCAGCTATGACATAAAAAAAGGACTAATAGACCAAATCCCAGGACCTTCATAAAGAGGAAAAAAGCTCATAAAAATTCACAGGGGAACACAACAGAGCAGAGTATTAGGGATGAAATCTTCCTCCACAACTGTTTTAGAGCCCAGAAACAGTTATCACTTCTGTGTATATATGTTATATTCTACAATAAAAAAATATGATTTAAAAAAATACTGCCTGGACTGTGAGAAGTCAGGAATTAAAGGCTCCTGCCCAGAAAGAGCTCAAAGGGAAGTGATGTACATAGAGAATTAGAGTAACCAGTAGGCCTGCACCCTCACTGAGCACTGACCAGGCCTGCAGCTGTCTACGTGCTCCCACATCCAGCAAGACCTAACCTGAAGCCAGGTAAACCTGAGTCCCACTCACTGATTTCCTAAGGTGATGACTCAGGAGAAAAACTAGGAAGCCAAATGAGCTTTTCAAAATTTCCTTTCTTTACCCTGCAGTCTCTAGGCTCAAAACTGACCTTTACACACCATCTGTGTGCCCCACTCTATGCCAGTTCAAGGAGAGGAAACAGCAAAAGCTGAAAAGTGAAAAAGGAAGGAACCAGCAGCAGTTTGGCAGGAGCTCTGATAAATGTCCCCACAGACCAGCCAGAATGACCTGAAAATGTGCACTGTATCATATCACCCCCCATTTAAAACCCATCCAAGGCACTCAGGAAAAACACAAACTCTCTAAAACTATTGAAAATAAAATGCATGCTACATTCATTGTCCTCCTGCCCTGCCTGATGCCACCAGTACTTCACCAGTACCCCCCTCCCCCTGTATCCTCAATCCAGACCTTCCATTGCACCAGTTCCTCCAAGAGGCTAAGTTGTCTCCTGCCTCAAGGCCTCTATTCCCTCTCCCTAGCCCCTTCTCATTTCTCAGGTCTTAACTCAAGTAATATCTCAGATAAATATCTAAATAGGATCTTTCCTGTGATTCTTTACCACAGCTCCCTGTTTATTTCCTTTACAAGACTTATCATACTGTGTCATTACTTATCTATTTATTGCCTGTTTACCCCCAGACTGTTCAAAGAGGATAGACAGCATTCCTGCATTAGTCCCTGCAATATTTAAAGTGCCTAACACAGTTCCTGGCACATGGCTGGCAGTTGATTTTTGCTAAATATACGGGACTTTATTTTTTAAAATTAACTCTGGCTGGGAAGCACAAGACTTACAATAGGCAAGGAGACCACTTGTGATGAGTGTGATAATGGACCATACTTCAGTCAACACTGATTTAAGTGCTACTAATACCACCATATTCAAGGACTTTTCTTTTGTTCTTTTGGACAATTATACTATCACATTGGTTAAGCAATGAACAGAGTTGATTAAACTAATACAACATCTATTGCCTGAATTTCTGTCTAACTGGGGGGACTATATGCTTTATATTGTGCACATAATCCCATTTTTCCTTGAACCTCCACCACAAAGCAGAGCTCCTGGTAGGCCTCTAGCCTCTTCCAGAGTCGGCAGGACATTTCTCCCTCCCTCTACCCCCATCTTCAAGTGTAAAAAAACACAGGTTACTACTGCTGCTGCTCTATACCAGTGGCTCTCTATACAAACTGCACATTAGAATCCTTTAAAAATTGAAAAAGACTGAGAAGCCTTTTTAAAAATCCCAAGATTCAAGCCAATCTGTTCAGAACCAATTACATCAGACTCTCTGGGGGTGGGACCCAGGCATCAGTATTTTTTAAAGCTCCCCCAGTGATTCCAATGGGCAGCCAAGGCTGAGAACCACTGTTTAAAAGTTCAAGTACCCACAGAGACCAACCTCCACTTAATTCCTTCATGATCATAGAATTTTGTATTTATTTTTTAAATGAAAGATTTGGATTTACCAAATGGAAACATCCTATAACTAAATTGCTCAGATATTATTTCCTGCATTTTTCCTTAATCATCAAATTCCATTTATTAGATTTTTAATCCTTCCCAACCCCTAATAAGGTATCCTGCAAATGTCACTCTGCCTCAAAATATTTAAATAAAAAAGGGACTAAAATATATATACTTACATACATTGTGCTATCTAAAGAAAAAATTTTTTTCTTGGTGAGCAGAACAATTCTAAGGTATGTAAAACCTACATACTTGCACTGTTCAGAAATGTGGCCTTCTCTACCATGTCACAGGATTTCTAGTAATAGACGGGAACATTTAGCTCTTCTAAGTAAAAAGAGTCAATAATACTCAATTGATTATGTAGAAAATGAATGAAAAAGCGAGAACAAATTATAAAGCTAAAATTGGCTGGTTTGAAATTATTTAAAAATATGACTAAAAATAGCCCCTGCTAGAATTTATCCACTTCAGGTCAAGGAGAAGCATATTCTAGTTCTGTCCACATCTTTAGTCACATCCAATTCCACACACATCTGTATCTACATATCCCACCTAGGGCTAGTTCAATAACTTTCTATAGCCCACACAAATAATATAATCACACCCACAGAAACCAACATAGGAGGTTATGTTTCTCCTAAGATCATGTACCAAATGGCAATTTTTCCACTGAAGTGAAAGGAAAAATGTTCTTTATGCTATTCAGTGTGTTTTAAAATCCATACTCCTTTCTAGTTAAATATAATTCAAGCTGCTAGGTAATTACTAAACTGTGACCCAAGATCTATTCTAAATATGAGCAATAACATTTAAAGCACAAACCTGAAAAAAATTCTTTTAAATATTTTTTAAAGGAACTCCTCTTGCAAGTAAAATACACAAGCAAAAGAAAGGTAAAGAAATGTACTACTACTGGGTTACTTTATCTGTCATCATGGAGAGTGATGTGCAAGCCATTCTGAATAAAAGGTTATGTGCAAACTTTCTGTATATACCATATATCAGTAGATTACATTTTATGGAAAACTGCTATTCTTGTATCTTTTCATTTCTGGTCTGCCTTCAGGATCTTTTGGTATACAACTGAATGATGTTTTGGCAGATATTCTGGAGAGGTAAGAGCTCTTCTCAACTTGAAGACTAAAGATCTCCAATTTCAAAAGCAAGCAGTGTCCTATATTTAGTTCGAATTTCTGGAGTACCATTAAGTGTCTATACCAGAGTAATTTAGTACCAGAGTAATACAGTAACCACTACATAGGTAATTTAATTTGAGGACTGTTCAGAACAGAATTTCTTCTAAAACTTGTTTCCTAGTTCTATTCATATATTAAAAATTCTACCTTGACCAATGACAGATGCAAATGTAATACTGTGTTATCTGTTTTTATCCCTAGGGCTGAGGAAAGTAGCAGAGACCAGCTGGATGAAGGTAAAACACACAGGCTAACTTGAGAAAAGTTGAATAAAAGCAAGCTCATTTGCCAGGAGGAATAATTCCTGTTTGAATGAATGAAAAAGTTAGGGAGAAGGAAGCAGCTCCCTATACCAACTGCGATCTCAACACCCGTAAAGGCAGGACAACTGAGTTATAACACTTTAACTGTTTGTGCATCTATTGAAAGCTACACACCCTGGGAGTAGATATGATGAAAAATATCAGGAGATCCACGACCGATTAAATCTCCAAAGTATGTAACCTTAAGAAGTCAGTAATACCCTTTGATGCTTTTACTTCTGTACTTGGGAAATAGGATTAGACAATCTTCTACAAGCCCTGAATGGGAAGGGCAGTGAAGAGGAAGGAGCGGTTGCAGGGTAAGCCACTTACGAGATGTAGGCTGGGTAGCCAAATCCTATCAGATTGCAGAGGAGAGAAGCTC
The DNA here is from genome assembly GCA_004027775.1 of Bradypus variegatus. Classification (NCBI taxonomy): domain Eukaryota; kingdom Metazoa; phylum Chordata; class Mammalia; order Pilosa; family Bradypodidae; genus Bradypus; species Bradypus variegatus. Next base: position 7,006 of record PVKY010006282.1, read on the forward strand.
CATAACCGAACACCAAGTACAAAGCCACCAGCCCGATGGTACCTGGAGACACAATAAGAGAAATGGGTCGGGTAGCACCAGAGGCGCTGAAGCCGTGCAGCCCCTGTCCAACCTTCGAAACTTGCAAATGCTGGACATACGCCTCCGCGGGCTTCCCGCTGGGTCCTGGGGATACACGGCAGCTTCCACCTTGTGTCCTCCCCAGCCCCCACACACACCACATCTCCGCCAACCAGCCTCGGAAGCCGAGCGCCAAGGAAAGTCGGGGGAGGCCGGAGTACCCCCGCCCGCAGGAGGCGCCCGGCTCCGTGCAAGTTCTTTCAGGCCGGGATACCTGCGCCTGCCCGGGCCCACCTCTCCACCGCAGGGGACATCCCCTTCTTCGGGCGGGGTTTCGCCGTACTCCCGCCACCGTCCTCGCCCAAAGGAGGCCCTCGCAGTTCAGCGCTGGACCTGCCCACGGCCACGGAACACGGCCCTCGGCCGCGAGGACAGACACGTCAGCGCCGCCCTTTGCCGCTAGCTTCCCCCACCCCCGCCACTCGGCCTGCGGGCACAGAACAGCGACTCCCCAGCCAGAGCTGCCCAAGCGGGGTCTTCGACCCCTAGCCTTGGCGGGCTGTCAGTTGGGTCCAGAAGGACGCTGCTCGCCCCGTCTGTCACCGACACCACCTTTCCCAAACCCTCTCCCCGCTTCCCTTGCCAGCGACAGCGGCAGCTGGTGGCGGTGCAGCAGCAGCTTTCCAGGCTGAGCAAGCGGCGGCGAACCCCGGCCGGGCACCCACCGAGCGCGATGAACCTCCGGTTCACGCCGGTCTTGGCCTCGAGCTTGGCCAAGAGGTCGGTCATGCAGTTCTTCTCATGTAGAAACTGGTCGAACCTCTGCCTCATGGCCGCAGACATGGTGGGGACCGTCGCGCCGCGGTCCCAGGGCTGCTCCTACTGCCGGGTGTACGCAGAGCGGGGCTGTGGGCAAGACGCGGCGGCTGCGGCAGCGAGGCGGGCGGGGCTGAGGACGGGAGGCGGACGGAGCAGCCGCGTTGGGCGCGGCCCCTTTCTCCTCCCCTAGCCGGGCCCGGGCGCTCCCCCGCTCTTCCAGCCCGAAGCTCCGCAACGAGCGCCACGCCCTGGGCGGCTGCGAGGCGGGGTTCCCGACGGGGCCACTGCTCCACAGCCTATTAAGATCCTTGAGCCAGAGGTGATGGAGAGGGGATATAAATTATGTCTTTTGTGAGCTTCGTTCTCAAATCCAACTAGTGCAAAAAGCTGGTAGGAAAGACGTAGGATCGTTGTTTTGCCATCTGCAATTTAGTGGGACTGGTGTGAAGTACCTACATTCGTATCTATGCTAAACCTGTTAAATCTATTTAGATGTAAAGACAATTTAAATCTAAATATCGAAATGTGTGACCATTCTGAAAGAACCCTTTGGAGGCAGGCCTACTTTTCCCCTCTTTGCCAGAACTGGGCATAATTTTTTTTCACCTTCAGGTAATAGTCTGTATAAGAAGACCCTTGAAGAAACCTAACATACCCTGCTCTGGGGTACACGTTTTCCAACAAACTTGAACCTTTTCATGGTGGGCTGGCATTTGTTTGATGTTTGGTATCCTGGAAATGCTTCCAAACCCGCTCAGAGGAGATAATAGCTTGGGCTCGGCTTCAAAGGAAATTACTCTGAAGAAGAGAGGTTCAAAGGTTCAGGCCTTGGGGCAGGGCCTCATTTTGTTTCCTTCAGAATTCCATGCCTACCCTCTTCCTCTAGATCACCACTAGTATAACCTATTTCTAGGCTCTTACTTTCTCTCACCAGACTCCTTTTGGAATTACTCTTTCTGACTCCTAAGATCCATTCTGCACAACGCTGCCTGATTAACCTTACCTAAAAAACTATTTTGTAATAATTGCTTAAGCTTCGAAGATTTCCCATTACCTACAGACTAGAGTTCCCAATCCTTACTACAGCATTCAAGATCCTGCATACAAAACTGGCCCCCAGATTGTTTTCTACTCTAAACTGCTCTTTCAATTGACTTCATTACTGTACTGCATTCCACTTCCGCAAAAATTATCTTGCCAACTCATAGCTTCTTCCTTTTATGCTAATTCTCCTTCCTCTTCTTCCTTAGAGCATCATAATTCAACTCTCAGCTCCCCATCACCACCCAGCCAAATCAGTGAACAAATTAGACCATGTAAAAAATAATAATAGGGTTACTGTGTTAACCTCCCAACTGGGTTGTCCATTTCTGTCTTTTCATCTACAGTTAATTCTCAACATAGCAGCCAGAAGATCTTTTTAAAATATGGGTCAAGTCATGTTATCTTTCTGCTCTGAACCCTCCAGTGGCTTCCCATCTGTGGAGGAATAAAAGCTGGGTCCTTAAAGTGGCCTACAATGTCACAGATATTGTGGCTCATCCCTCCTTTTCAAAATTCACTTCCTACTGCTGACCTCCTTGCTGTGCCGCAAACAAGCTAAGCTCACTCCTGCCTTGGGACTTTCACTTTTGTTCTTTCTCAGTGGTTCTCAACTGGGGCAACCACCACCCCCATCTTCCTCCCCCCACATATGGAAACATTTTTTTGGTTGTCCAATGGGGAAGAAGGTGCTACTGACATCCAGCAGGTAAGCAGCCAGGGATGCTGCTAAAAAACACCCTCTGCTGGATAAGACAACAAATTATCCCCCATCAATGAATTATCTGGTTCCAATTGTTTATATTTGCTGAAGTTGAGAAACTGTTCTAAAATGCTTTTCCCCCTACTTAGCCACTTAACTGTCTGCTTCCACTATGCATGTTGTTGCTCAAATGACATCTCTATGAGATCCTCCCTGATCCCAGATTGCAACCCTGAACATTCTCTAGCCCTTGCCTTGCTTTATTTTTTTCCCTAGCACTTACTATTATCTGATATCCTACATCACTTTTTAAACATTGTTTTACTTTCCTCAGTAGATTATGAGCCCTATAAAGTCAGGCATTTTTGCCTATTTTTTTCATTTCTGTATCCCAGACACCTAGAATGCCCAACACATGTTCAATAATTATTTGTTGAATGAATGAATTTCTGGCATGTATTGTACCGCACAATATTCTAAGAGTTTACTAAATCATTTAATATTCACAATAGCATGAGGAAAACACCACAGTATTATTCTCACTTTAGAGAAGGAAATAAGTCCTAACAATTGATAAACAGAACTAGAATTCAGACCGAGGCTCTTAATGCTTTATTTGCTGCCTAGCAGAGTAACTGAAGTTCATGACCAGTTGTGAGTTGGTATAATTTCCTACTGAGTATTTATTCACGTGTGGATGTCGGGGTCATGTAATTGAATATTTAAAGTAATAATAATTCACAATCGGATAGTTAAAAACTTTTTAAGCCAAGGAGTGAAATCCTTTTAAGTTAGATATTCAAATTAACCTAGTTTTTTTTTTTACTTAAACAATCAAACTTTTAATAATGCACAGAGCAAAGCAAAGTTGTGACTTGGAAGCTAGAAAACCCATCAGGAGTGTCACATGAGAAGAAGAATGCAACAAAGAATGTAAGCCTTCTTTACATGAAACCAGCAGTATCCCATCTGATTCTTTTTGGACAAAACTGGGTCAGGTTCATGTCCCAATAAGTCAGAGAATGAGGCATCCCTAAGGACTAACACTATTCATGATTTTCACCAGGTAATGAGAGAGCACAAACATTTGTCTTCCCTGAGCATGCAGGAGTGATTGATGTACACTGTGGAAACCTGTGAGGTAGAGAGGTGAGATGGCTTCTACCACAGAACTTAGCAGTGAGATAACTCTGGCATGGGTCCTGGGCAAATTAGAATATGCAATGCAGGTTCTGAAGGCTACTCACATACCTGGAACTCATGGGGAATCTCCCTATGTGAATGTTCAGGTGCATGAGGTATAATTTAAGTCAATTGGCACTCTTATAATGTATTTCTATTGCTATTATATTGAGCAACTTGATAGCATATCCCCTTCAGGTCTAAGGTCCTTCTCCTTTCTGGAATTTCTCATGCTGAATGAGACTGGATCATTGGCTGAAGGCTTTCTCACATTCCCTGTATCATAAAGCCTATCTGCTTGGTGAAGTTGTTGTTGTTCAATTACAGTAAACAAGTAACTGAAGTCTTCCTCACATTCATGAGGACTTTATCTGGAGTGAAATTTTTGGTGCTAAATGAGGGAATGATTTTGGCTAAAAGATTTCCCACATTCACTGCACTGATAAGGCCTTTCTCCAGTGTGAATTCTCTGATGGGGAATGAGGCTGAAGCTTTGGCTAAAGGATTTCCCACAGTCGCCACACTCATAAGGCCTTGCTCCAGTGTGAACTCTGCGGTGTTGAACAAGGCTGGAACTTTGGCTAAATAACTTCCCATGTTCACCACACTCATAAGGCCTTACTCCAGTGTGGATTCTCTGGTGATGAACAAGTTTCAATTTGTACCCAAAAGCTTCCTCACATTCACTGCACTTGTAAGGCTTTTCTCCAGTGTGAATTCGCTGGTGTTGAACAAGCTTATAGTTGAACCTGAAGGCTTTCCCACATTCGCTGTACTCATAAGGCTTTTCTCCAGTATGAACTGTCTTATGCTGAACAAAAGTGTGTTTGTAGCTGAAGGCTTTCCCATATTCACTACACTCATAAAGCCCTTCTCCAGTGTGGACTCTTTGGTGCTGAACAAGTGTATGTTTGTGGCTGAAGACTTTTTTGCATTCACCACACGTTTAATGCCCTTTTCCACCATGAAAGGCCTCCATGTGCTTGGTTACCACTGTGTGGCTTTGTCCCTGTAGGCTTGACCTGATTCTGAGGAAGGCCCATGTTGGCTGGGAAATCCTTGGCCCACAAGTGAAGGGCTTCCCCAAGCATGGAATATGTAACTCTTCACAAAGGACAAACTGCCCATGTCCTTGCTGAAGAATTTCTCACCACTGTGCTCCTTCTGGTGTTGGTAAAGATTTGTACTAAATGGGAATTGTTTCCCACATGCCCCACATATGTACCATTTCTGCCCAAGATGTGTTACTTGATGCTCAGCTAAGTAAATGCTTTTCATGACAGGGACACACATCTCACAGAGATGAGTCTTTTGGATTGATGGAGTGCCTTACCTGTGGCACTCTTTCCACTAAAACACTCTGCTCAGAAGGTGCTTCCTTATTCTCCCGTCCACATGGTAAACCTAGTGAGGTTGTAAGTACAAAGTTCTCCATCATCACATCATGGTAAATGTGCCTCTAAGACTCATCAAGGAGGCTCCATTCCTCCCAGGAGAAATACACGGCCACCTCATCAAAAATTGCACTGCCTTGAGCGGAGCTCATCTTTGCAGTCACCATTAGAGTCTATGGGCAGAGCGGGTCGTGGAGTGAGGTCATAAGTCAAGCGATGGGGCAACGGGACCCGGGCACCACCATCCCCAGACGTGTACTGGTGCGAGTCACCATGGGCCACCAAGCTTCAGACAGTGTGGTGACGACATGTGCAATAGTAACAATGACTCCTCTTCCGCCGTCTGGGTCCCGTCACACTCGGACACAACCCAGCACTCTGGCAGCCTTTGACGGGGTAAGCAGACCCGAATGCAGCCAAAACGACCGCTATTTGGTGGACTCCGGAAGTCCCGCCCAGAAGAGATGTGCACCCAAGTAACGCTCATCCTGGGCCTTCATTGGATCAGTCCCGTTGTCGCTCGGCGCAGCACACCCTGGGTAACGTGGTTCCCGCGCTCCACTGGCCGAGTGGCCAGAATATTATCAGCACGCCCCATGAGGCGCGCTGGGAAATGGCATCTTCTTCCTCCCTGGGGTAGTGGGTCGAGGGCCTTCGGGCCTTTTTAAAGGGGCCGCATTCAAATCTCTGCGGGGTGTTGCCTAGAACTAATCGCCAAAATGTCAAAGACCTTATTTCAGTCTCCACGGAGCTCAGCGTGCTCCCACAGCCCCCAAATAGTCATCCAGAAGCTCCCAAGGTTGCAGACTCAGGGACATCTCCATGGGGTTGCTTAGACAGTGCCTGGGAGCAAATCAACTTTTTCTCCTCGCTCTGCCGGCGCTCGGATCCTGAAGCCTTCGGACCAGTTTGGCAATTTTCTGCACGCCTGACGTGCTGCCGGGCGCCGCCTGGGTGCCGGCGCAGGAAGCAACAGGCGACAGCGTCCCGTGTACCCTCCCCACTGTAGGAGCCGCTCCCTCCGGCCTTCCCAGGGTCGAGAGCTGGTTTTAGCCTGGGTTTTAATCACCAGATTTTATAAAGTGTTAAATTTGTACTTCACCAACTATGCATGAAGTATCTGAAAAATACTTTTCATTTGTATTTCTTTTGTATAAATATTGTTCCCTTCCCACTTTTCACTTGATATAGATCCCAAATTTTTTTCTTTCCTCTGTCCATTTGATTTACCTAACGCTGGTGAAGTGAGGTAGTAGCAAAGCATGGCGGTCAGGAGCACTGTGTTAGGATCACATTGCCTGGGTTAAATCCCAGCTCCACCACTTAGCTGTGTGACTTTAGGAAAGTTGCATAGCTGTCTGTGTCTCTGTTTCTTCATCTGCAAAACAGATAATAATAGTACCTGTTTCATGGTTTATCATGATGATTAAATGAGTTACTATTTGTAAAGTTTTTGGAAGACTGCCTGACACAAAATAAGTGTTTGTTAAATTAAGAGAAAAAAATAGCCAGGAACTAAAATTTCAGTACAGAAATATTACATAATTCTTGCCTGTAGGAAAATACAATTAGGTTGGGCAAGTGTGGGACCATTAGCTCATGTAAGTCACCACAGACCTCAGACCCTTTCATAGATGACAAAAAAAAATAAAAAAAGAAATCAGAAGATATGAAACATGCCTTGAGTCTCAGACTCTTCCCTCATTCATATTTACTGAGCGCTGTCCTATGTATCAGATACTGCTAGACCTGCAAAACTAGGCAGACCAGGTCTCCCCTGCCTATGAGTCCACAGAGAAGGCTGGAGTGCAGCAGGTTGACTTTGGCAACTCTTAAGAAGGGAGTCAAACCAAATTGGGATGAGGCAAATAATCCTACTATACCTCCTGTGGTCAAGAGAAGAAAATTCTGTGGAAGACCTGTGATCAGGTACTTTTTCTTTAGTTCTACATGGAGTGTTTCTTCAAATTAAGATAATTCCTCAATTATTGGAAGTCATAAGACACTTTTATTGTAACTCTCCTATGTGTTAGGAAGAAGATGTAGAGCATAAATTATGGGATAATCTATTTCTTCACACACACACCCACACTAACCTTGCATTTTTAAGGTACTCCGGCTTCCTTTTGAGCAAGGCACCAGTGAGGCAGCCAGCCTTCTCAGTTAGGAGACTCTCTAACTCTGTTGGAGGAGGCCTATGTGACATGTCTTTCAAATAAAAGGGGGAAAAGACAAAGTAAACAAAACTTGAGACTCAGATTTGCAAGACTGTGGGAGGAAGTGAAGAGTGAATATAATTTAAGGAAGAGTATTAAGTGAAATTAAATGTGAAGATTAGCATGCTTCATTGAATATATTTGAATTACATTTTATTTATTTGCCTCATTTGTCTATTCTTAAAATTTTTCTACTGAAAATACAAACAAAGCATTTTATTTCTCCTTTAATCAACATGAAATTGAATTTTAGAAAATTACTGCTCACAATTGAGAATAAACCAACCAAAATGTCTTTTAGCTTAGCAAAATATTTTTATTCTGAAATTAAATATCATTTTTCATTACTATTGAACATAAACTTAGAGGTTTTTACCAGGTGTCAAAATGCCTGGGATTATCTCACCATTTTTTATTCTCTAACGGCACCTGCAGAGGGAACTAAATAATAGAAAATAAGTCATCAACTGGCTGTTTCACTATGTTCAAGACCAGTTAGTCCAGTTCTGGACAAACCCTGGGATTTGGATTTCATAGTGGGGTGGTACTGTGTTCACTGCCCTGAGGTATGGTTCCAACCACAGAGAACACTCTGGATTTGCCTGATAGTCTACAGTGTGGCATGAATTTTTGCTTTTCTTTCCGTGTAGAGAAGAACCAGAAGGAGTCAGTTTTGTGCTTCCCTTCCTGCCTAGGCATCAGGGGAATTTAGTTAACTTCAATAGAGAAACTAGCCAGCTTAAAGTGGCTTAAAAACAACATAAATTTAGTTCCTTAGTTCTCCACAGACTGTTTCTTCAAATTAAGATAATTCTTCAACTCTTTGAAGTCATAATACACTTCTGTTGTAACTCTCCTATGTGTTAGGAAGTTTTGTGGGTCAGAAGTCTGACACAAGTCTCATGGCAAAAAGCAGGATATCAGCAGGGCTACATTCATTTCTGGAGGTTCAGGGGGGGATCTATTTCCTTGCTCATTTGATTGTTGGCAGAATTCAATACCCTGTGGTTGTAGAACTGAGATCCCTATTTCCTTCCTCCTTCTTCACATCAGCAATGGCGAGTTAGTTCCTCTCATCCTTCAAATCTCTTCTTCCATCTCATCTCTTAGACCCATCTGCTTCCACTTCCACTTTTAAGTGCTCGTGTGATTAGCCTGAGTCCACCAAGATAATCAAGGATGATCTCCCCATCTCATGGTCTGTAACCTTAATCACATCTGCAAAGTCTTTTTTGCCATATTAACATATTCACAGATTCCAGATATTAGGGCATGGGAATCCTGGGGGCTGGGGAGGGAGGCAGATCATTATCCTGTGTACCATACCACCCTTAGATGGTGGATCCATAACCTGTCTTAAGTTCCTGGGGAAAATGAACACTTTGAGATCAGACATCTGGTGTAGTCCTTTCACTCACATTGACAGACCAGGATATCACACAGGGTTAAGACACAGGCCCCAGAACCGATGCCCCAGCTTTGAGCCCTGACTCCATATTTACTTGTTATGTGATGTGGAGAAAGTTCAGTATCTCCTAAAGTCCCACTTTCCTCAGACTATAAAATGAGAATAATCTTGGTGTCTACCTCATGGGGTTGCTGGAATCAGTGAGATACTCCATGTAAGTACTTCATGGACTGTGTAGCCTCATGAAGTGCTGAAGAAATTTTAGCTAATGCAAAAGATATGTGTAGGGAGCTATTTTTTCCTTTCTTTCTTTTCTAATGGCTCCTGCCTGCTTTCTTCTGCT
>PVKY010006283.1:0-16197 GCA_004027775.1 Bradypus variegatus
TTTTTTTTTATATTTTGATACTTTTTTTATGTTTTGCTCAGGGTGGAATATGTTAGGCTCATTTTTGTTAGCATTTTATTGTGGTCACATATGCACAACTGAAAAGTTCCCATTTTAACCACTTGCAAGGGAACAATCCAGTGGTACTAATTACATTCCCAATATTGTGCTCCCATCACCAACATCTATTACCCCAACTTTTCATCACCTCAAACAGAAACTCTGTACCCTTTAAATACCTCAACCCAGGCTCATTGCACCTTATAACCTATAATCTGCCTCTATGAGTTTGATTATCTGAGGTATTATAAGCAAGATAATACAATATCTTTCTCATTGTGTCTGACTTGTTTCACTCAACATGATGTCTGCAAGTTTCATCCATGTTACAGCATGTACAGAATCTCATTCCCTTTTTATGGCTGAGTAATATTCCATTGTTTGTATACCCAAAAGAACTGAAAGAAGAGACTCAGATATTTGTTAGCTTCATTTTAATGTTGTCACAATTTGAAAGGTACAGCAGGAGCTGAAAGGACGTGCCCTTGAGTCACTAAATGTCTCTTAACCTCCCCGAGCCTCAGTTCTCTCAGTTGCTACAAGGGGATAATAGCACCTAACTCTTAGCGTGGTGATAAGGACTAAATGAAGTAATATGTCTCAGAACAGAACCTGACTCATAGTAAACTCTATGCCATCAATTGCTTACAATTATTGTCAAACTTTTCTTAAAGATTTCTGTGTGTGAATCATGTCACAGTTAGAAAGGTTTTCTTGACACACCCTTTGTAAGGAAAATCATTCTGCAATTTTGTTTCTATTTTTTGTTTCATATTTCCATTTAAATTTTTGATGTAAGAAGAATGTATGCTATTATAAAGTATGACATATAGATCCCACATATTATTTTTCTAGATGATTCTTGGGTTGACTTAGCAAATTATTATGAATAGTCCCTAGTTTGTTTTGATACATCACTTTGCCTTAAACTCATAAATTCCCAAATATATTTGTATCCAATTATAGACCTTCTATATACATTTTTGACCTATCAATTCAAATGTCAGCACCTCACTCTGTATACTGCTGACATATGCAATGATTTAAGACTCCTCAGAGTTCATTGACTTTGTTTATTTTTCTAAAACTTTGAGGTTATATTGGCTTTTTTCCCTTCTGCATATGAACCTTCATAGTAATTTATTTATAAATGACTGCCTACAGTTTAATTTTTTCTAAATGTTAAGGATTTTGCAAAATATGTAAATAAACTTAGAAAACTGACACATTTGTGATGTTGAGTTTCTTTATCAAAATTTCATTTTATAAATGTTCATTATTTAAGCATTCTTTAAGATTCTTAGGAAGTGCTTTCATGGTGCTTTTACATTTTTTCACATTTATTTTTAAGCTTATTCCTGTGCACTTTAAATTACTATTGCCATTAAAATAGTTCTTGCATTACATTTTCTGTCTGGTTGTTGTTTTACAATACGAAATTTATTATGATGTCAATTTTTCTTAGCACCTCACTGATTTTTATTTTTCTAAGTTTTCTAGATAGTGCTGGATTTTCAACATACAATATCATATCATCTGCTAAGAGAGATGAATTTTTACAGTCTTCCTTGAAATTTGTATATGTCTCTTTTTGTTCTGTTCTATAATTACATTGATTGATACCTCAAAACAGTGATAATTAGTAGGGGAGAGGGGATCTACCTGATCAAAGGAGACAATTAAATGATTACTTTCCTTTGACTTATTAAAAGGATAAAAATGCTATAATATTTTCTCATCCTGATTTTCATAAATATTTATTTTATCATTATATTAATAAATGAGTTGATTTAATATTTAAGACATTAACTATTAATAAATAGTTTCATCACTATTTTGTGTGTTTGCATGTGTGTGTACCAGCTTGGTTACACTTTGAAATAAAATTATGTGCCATTCATAAATAAACATACAAGTGACCTTTTTCTCATTTTTCTAATTTCTGGATTGTGTTGAATAGCACTGAATAGCACTTTCAGGTTTAGTTATTGATTTGAATCTGGTTGTAATGTTTTTTCTTATGTTTCTTTAACGTAACTTCTATTTGTGATGAGCTCCTCCTACTGTGTGTGTGTGGGTTCACATGAACCTCCTTTTTCTTTCTATATACTCCCTCACTTTCTTCATTGAGATATATAATGGTTTAATCAGCCTTTATAAATTGATAGTTTTATTTTTCACTTTTATTTAATTTTTGCTTTCATTTCTTTTCTCTGCTTCCTTAGATATGTGTGTTTCTGAGTGTGTACATTTTTAAACTTATAGGCTTGGAAAATACATGTATATTTATGATATTATATACCTTTATCATTTATATTTATAGAATATAAATTAATCATATTGATTGTAAATTTAGTTTTCTTTTTCCTGTTATATAGAGATGCTTCTGAATATTTCATTTGGCATATATTAGCTTGAAATATTTTCATATTGTACATTCTCATTTCCCTGAAATGGAACCCATTCCTTCATGATGTCTTATTCTTTTACTCTGTTATTTTTTATTTGCTAACATTTCATTTGAATTTTTTGCATCAATATTCATAAATGAGATTGATCTATAGTTTTCTTTACATTGAACTGCTTTGGTGACATTTTGATGTGACTGTTCTGTGCCACTTATAAGTTATATAGGCATTTCTTTCCTCAATTCTCTAGAATGGTTTATATAGCACTAAAATATTTTGTTTAATGATTTTAGAAAATTTCTGTGGAAAAGCTCTTCTGCCACTTAATTTTTTTGGTGGAGAAGTATGTCTCTGATAATTTTCTTCAATTTTTCATTAGTAATCATGTTTTTTTAGCTTTACTTTGTCTTATGGACTGATACTTAGAAAATTATACTCACATCCATAATTCTAAATTTCCTTATTTTTAAGTGCTATTATCAAGTGCCTCTGGTGTAGCAATGTTTTTCCTCCTATTTATTCATGTTTTTTTTTATTTCTGATCACTTCCTATTTTGTGTGCTCATTCCCTATATTACAAAATTGCACTTTCTTCCTTATTTTACTGATTAAACTGTTAATGGATTAACTCTATATTGATTTTTTCCAAAGTAACAAACCTTTATATTTTCATTTCCTAATTGTGCTTTAGTATTTATTCATTCTGCTCACTTGAGTTGTGTGTATGTTTGTGTGTGTATGTGTGAGAGGGGGCATGTATATGTTCACACATCATAATCTCTTTAAAATTTATGTATTTGGATGACAATTTGTTATTTGTCTTTGTAGCAGATGCATGTCTAGTGTTTAAAATTATGAGTTTTTTTTTCCTTAGGACAGATTCAGCAGTATCTAACATATGTATAATTTCTCTTTATTATATTTTATCCTGCCAAATGGTTTTAAATTCACTTTGATCAAAATTCTTGTGATATTCAAAATAATTTTCAGATGATAATAGCTTCTTTTCTCATATTGACATCAGAGCATGTTGCCTGTGTTATTTCTAACTTCTGTATCTGAGGTTTTCATTGTGATCAAATACATAATTAATTGTTTGCTGCAAGTGTTCCATTAACACTGGCAAATGTGATGTATATAACTTCATGACAGAAATTATGACAAGCAGGAAGTTACTGCTTTGCAGCAGCACTGGATTATTTTCTAAACATCCCTTTTCTCCATCGCACCCAAGCCCATCTCACAGAGGCTGTCGCCCAGCATCAGCTTAGGAAGCAGAAAACACACAGCAAGATGCTTACACACATGAAAAAGGGAAGAGCGTATGGGCATTGACTGCGGACTGGCAATGCTTCCCTTTGGGTCTGTGAAATTCAGTAAATGGATTTAGCGACATCTAAGCTGCGAGACAAAGTCACTTCAGTGTCTCAGAAAAGAACGATTACTAGGTATATTTTCTTTGGCATGTGTTTAAGCCCGTTCATCTACCAAATTTAGATACGTGAAACATAAGCAAATCAACTTGTTTTCCTCAGGCTCTTTGGTGGCAGCTAGAACGCCTTTTGCATGGACCTCAGGGCTGAGCCCAGGGCTTTCCTGGGGGAGGGGGCCACTCCACACTGCAGATCAGTCACCGGAGCAAATCTTTGTGCAGCAAGAGCCCCTTTGTTCCCTACTGCGGCAGGGGTGAGCAGCTGCCCTCACGGGCTGGCCATCGGGAACACTTGCCCAGCCTCAGCAGCCTGACTTCCTTGACCTCTTTCTGAATCGCCTCAAGAGGGAACAGGGAACCCCAATTTCCTAGCATCATCTTGTATTTTATTTATGTAGGCATCTGCCACAAATAATATCACTGTAATTTGCTCTTTTGCTGTTGATATTTGCTGTATTTTAAGGAACCGAATAGAAAATTTTTAGTTTTAAAATAATTTTTTCTGAAAAAATCACTTGGGATTTCCAAAGTATGCTCATGAGGGTAACACACCACTTCTCTATGAAATTAATCATAATAATTGCCTTAACACACAATCCAAAGATTCCCCTAAAGAAAAAAAAATGGGAGCATATGAATTCTTGTGCCAGCTTTTCCCAGGCTCACAAACACACAAATTCCACTTTTATGCATACTTCTTTATACATGTCTCCTGTTTTCCAGGATCTGAGTCCAGAATACATTCGGTCCTCTCACAAACCTTGTAAAATCACTTGGTGTTGTACCCATTTCCCATATGAAGAGACTGAGGTATAGAAAATTTAAGTAACTTTTTCAAGAGTACATGTGACGAGAAGTAGTCAGGATTCTAATTACTCTTTTGTCAGGCTCCTAAGCCACTTGAATCTTCTATTAACCCTTGTCTCACTGTATCTCCTGAAGTTTATTATGATTGCACGGTTCAAGATAGCACTTGAATAAAAACTTGGTACTTCAGCATGCTGAGGTTAGCAGAGATTTTTCCAAGTTTTCCAGGCTCAACTTTAACTCTGCCCCTCTTGTGAAGGTCGTCAGTATGCAGAGCTCATTTTCTGAGCCTTTGATGTTAGCACAGCTTTGATGAGTGTGCCATCTGGTCCCAAACTTCGGAGGTTTTTGTTTATTTGTTTATTTTTTTTTAGGGGCAGTCTAAGCCTTCTTTCCCCTGTGTGACTAGGTTTCCTCCAGGAATGGGAGCATGGTTTGATTTCATTTCGAATTTCTCAATCTGTTCATCTGTAATATCATATCGCTACAGCCTCCTCTTGGCTGGTGAACTCTTTCAGTAAGGGGCAAGAGGAAAGGGATGTGACAAAGCCCCCATTGAAACTGCCTGGGGTCTTAAGTAGATAATCAGAAACACAGTAAGAAAGGAGAGGCACATTCTCAACAGTGGACTGAGAAACCCTATCTGGCAGCCTATAGGTAAGAGCCCCGAGGCTTCCATGTTCTTTTATTCCCAGAAGCTGGTTTTTGCCCAGTTCCATCCCACCTAGCTAATACATCCACATATAAAGGCCACATCCTAGTTTCCAACAGCTATCTTCAGCAGTTCCACTTGTTCAGTCATATATAAACGCAGCATGGTAAACAAAAGCGTTCTGGAATCAGTCTACGTGAGCTCCATTCCTTGTTACGCTAATTTGCAGCTTGGGTCAGAACTTGGGCAAATATTTTAACCTCTACCTCATTTACATCATCAGGATGAGAAAAATTATGGCAAGTAGTATTTAAGTTGTCATGAGAATTTAGTCCTTTAAAGAAAGCCTAAGACCTGGTATAAACTCTAAATGTGCCCTGTCTTTGTTGCATAGTCAGGCCAGCCTCAGTCTCGGGGACTCAACCCTCCAGATTTTTAGGTATCTCAGTCAAGAGAAGGGCATATGACATACAACATTCTATACAGGTCACTGAGGTAATCTGTTAAAATTGGGTTGTTCAAATCCCTTAAATCTTTCCTTGCTTATCTTCCTTTTTTACTTGTTCAGTCACTGAAAAAGATACATGAAAATTGTCCACTAAGATTTTTGATTTTTATTATTTGTATATCTTAGACTGTCAGAAAATGTATACAAAATGGGAATAGTTAAATCTTCCTAGTAAATTGTAAATTTGATATTTGTATAGTATTCCTTTTCATTTCCAGTAATGTATGCATTTTAACATGAATTTTAATTTTCTCTTCTCTCTATTACTTTCAAGGTTTCTCCATTCTGATTTTTATGTGTGTATTTTAAGCAGCATATAATTTAATTTTAATCTTCATAAAGTCTGATAATCTGTCTTCATTGCATATAATTACAGTGTATTTGTGTTATAAATTTTCCATCTTACATTATATTTAGTTTTTGGTCCTATCTATACTTCATTCTTTTATCTTTCCAATTTTGTATTCTGAGTGATTTCAGTATTTTTATTATTCTTTTACTTTTACAATCTTGTTACTTATATGTTGAAAAGTTTTGCCAAATGTCCCTTGTTTGGAAGGGCTACAGGTAACAAAATACTGTCTGCAAAAACAGTGTATCTGAACATGGGGTTGTGCTGTTACAAAATATAATGAGGCAGTGCTAAACCCCAAAGGAACATGCATTTCTGCATTCAGATTAGCAAAGTGAGCTAACAGAGCCATCAAAAGGGTTACCTGCATCATATTTTATATGTCCATTAGAACTTGTGTCTACCACACTTGGCTGAAACTGTTTGAACAGTTGCTTTAATTAGATTCTAATCCGTGAAGGCTGGGCAGGGACAGAAAGATTATTCACACATCTCACACTCACACAACAGACAATCCTATTAGCCTTTGACCTTTGGCTTCCAGAACTGCATTTATTTTATTACATAAACATATATATGTTCATATACATACTCTTTAAATATATATTCCCCAAATACATCAATTTATGTGCATATATATATAAATTCTTAAATATTTACTTTCAAATATGAATAATTTTTATGTCAAGCCAAACAGGATAAAAACATGTAAACATATGCACCTGGTTCTCATCAAGTAAAACACAAAACTGTAAGGTAACCACAAAATTTTAAGGTAACCACAAGATAGCGAGTGCACTGGACAGGGGATGAGGGAAGAGATGTGCATGTAAACAAAGATGTGCCGCTGCAACACAGGACCCAGCAAAGGTCCATTCTTAAGGCTATAGTAGCAAAAAGCTCCTTGGTCAATTGATACTTCTCCCTTTTCACAGTCACACTTATTCTTGAGGGACTTCAAAATGAGTGTGGAAATTCTGTGCACATTAATCTAGAACTGAGTGAATCATGTTGAAACCAGAGGTGACAAAATAACCCATAAACTAAGGGTGGTATTCATTTACCAAACAGTAACTTTAAGGACTCTGCTAATTTTTTTATCACAGCAAAACGCCATAATACTAAAGGGAAATATATGGGACTTGTGCAAGAAAACAAAAAGGGACGCTGCACAAAAATTGCTTCCACAGCCACTGCAAGTGATACACATATCTATAAACGAACACAGGCAGCATCAAATGACAGAACCTCAGCAGCTTAGGCCACGTGCCACAACACAAGGCTACAGATTTAAATTAAAATATTCTTCCAGCTCATACTGAAGTAAGTCCCACAGTTCCTTGGAGAAGAAGCCTGTGTCACCCCCCAGTGAAAGAAAATGCTTAAACAACAATTTGGCCAGCTTACGTGTGATAAGCTCCTTTTTAATTTTCCTAAAGGTTATGCTGCTCTTTCTCACACACACAGGCTCCATAATTTGATTCCAGTAAATGCTGTATGACCCACCACCCGGCCCCTGGGGCTCCTCTGCAGCCTGCCCCTGGGGCACTTCTGCAGGCTGCCCCAGGGGCTCTTCTGCAGCCTGCCCCGGGGGCTCTTCTGCAGCCAGACCCTCGGGCTCCTCCACACCCTGCCTCTGAGGCTCCACTCCCATGCCCTCAGGGTATGCATGCTTGTAAAAACAATTTTCTCCAAAGGGGCAGCAGCCCCTGCCTTCATCAAAATACCTGCAGGCCTTGTTGCTCATTGCTTCCTTGTATTGCTGAATTAGTTTCTGCTTCTCTTCCTCCTCCTCCACCCAGTACTCACTGGGAATGACAAAGTTGGAGGTGACCCTGCATTGTGGGCATGACTTGATGATCCTGTAATCAAAATGCCTGGCCCTCCTCCACACGCGGATACACCTAAGACAGAAGGTGTGGCTGCAGTTCGGGAGGATGCCAAAGCGGCAATCACTGGGGTTGGCTTTCTCATAGACAACTTCCATGCAGATTCCACACACTTTGTCCATACTGCGTTGCACAGCAAATGAGAGTTCCATGTCCTTCTCATGGGCTTCAATGCAGGCTTTTATGTGCTCGGCTCTTTGGTCAGCGTCCAAGGGGTGTAAGACTGGCAGCCCACACATGTCACATGCCTCTCCATGGAGGTAAGCACAGTTCTCCCCATGAAGGCATCGTCCTGCGGCAGCATACGGACAAAGCGGCTGCTGTGTGCTTGTTGCCATCTGCTCCTTGGTCACCGAGCTCTGAACAGGAGCCTCGGGGGCAGAAAGAAATCTGCGGCTCCTGTAGGGCTGCCCGGGAACAAACTCAATAGCGTCTCCCCAGGATTCTGCACCTGCTCCGGCAGCCTGCGAGCCTGCATTGTCTGTGTCGGCTTCAAAGAAACCCCTTTCAGCAGCGGAGCCAATTGGAGGCAAGGAGCGTGGAGACACAGCAGAGGGGGCTTTCGCCACTTCCTGAGTCAGGGGCTTAATGTGCGCAGCCGTACTGGGGCCTTCATCTGCAGAGGCCCGGGGCGGTGAGCGGTGGCCTTCGCTGTCCGGCTGCCTGCCTGAGAGCTCATGAGAGTAGCGACAGTTCTCCCCCTCCTTGCAGAGCCCATGCAGATAATACCTGCAGACAACCTGCTTTGTCCAGGGACCGCTGCTTCTTCCGGGCAGGAGGTGGGGCCTGGCCCCTCCCTCAGAAGCCCGAGCAGGCTCCCGCCTTGATGCACGGAAGGGGGCCGGGCTTGCAGCTGCCGGCCGCCGCCGAGCCCCGGGCACTGGAAGACCGGGCCCGGAGGCACCCCCCTCTGCTGCCTCGGCACCCGTAGGGGCCCTGGCGGCCCCAGAGGCTTCTGAGGGAGCTGCAGGCTCTTCCATGGCTGTTTTTTACCCCTAAATGGGCCCGGAACTGCCCTGCGTCCCCACCAGTGTCTCTTCCGTTCGGGCTTCAGGCCTGGAAGAGCAGGGGGCGGAGTTTCTTTCCGGAAGTGCACTTCTCAGCTACTTCCGCCTTGTTCCTAGTCTCTATGATGCTGCGTTCCTGCCTGCTTGCCCAGGCAAGCCTGCCGGACTCTTCCGCTGGGGGCAGCTTCTGTCCTCTACCTCTTGTCAGCCACTGGGACTCCAACTGGGCTTCTCCTTTTGTTCACATCGTGGGACACCCTGGCCCGTCTGTTCTCATGGCTTCTGCTGTGCTCCATTCTCCGCATCCTTGTCAGTGGCTGCAGCAATCCTGCAATTCCAAATTCCACCTCTTACACGTCTGCTGTGGCTCATAATTGAAATCCTTTGGGGTGGTATTTCATCTCATCTCATTTTCATTCATGCACATTATGTTTGATTCTTTTTCTCCATCAGCCTGCCTTTTTAACCATAAGCCCTTGTTACTTCGTGTATAAAGGTTCATCTTGTGGTTGCTGAAACATTTCATTCACAAGTTTTATAAATTCTGTTTTTGTTCACTCCTTCATCTTATGCCATGGGATCTGCATATATTTCCTTAGGTCTGTTGGTTGTCACTGCTCTAAGCTTTTGTTTTCCATGTTGTTCTATTGAAAACATTTCATTTTGTTCTTAAGTTTAGAAGACATTTTTAGAGACATTTTTCACCGAGTCAATATCAGGGAGCATTTGTGATCTGAGGCCACTTTAGCACCGTTTGGATATCTTCATTTACTGTGATTTCTAATTTTCATTTCCCCACTGTGCAGAAGCCCCAGACCTTTTCCATTCCAGACACTGATTTAGTAAGGCATTGTGCCCTGACTGACCCTTGCTTTCTGTTTTCTTTGGGTGGTTTAACTGATGGAGAGCCTTTGTTTCTTTGCTTCTTTCTTTCTAATCATCTAATTCACCCAGGTTTGTGCTGTGCTGTGGCAGGACAGCCTTTCAGAGTGGTGCTTTTGAATTTCCTCATGTGTGAGCTCTTTGTTGTTTAATAGATGCATTATATTAGCTTAATGAAATTCTTTTATATTCCAACGTTGCTAAAGAGTATTTATCATGAATGCATGCTGAATTTTCTCAAAAAGTTTTTATGTTTACTGCAAGATGATTTTTTTAAAACTTTTCCTCTGTTAATTTCATTATTTACACTGAGAGATTTTAAAAATTTCACTTACCACTTTTCCAAGAATACCCTTCTGCGTTATGATGAATCATGCTTTTATATATTATTGTATTTTATTTGAGAAATATATTTCTTATAAGGAAATTTATAAGCCTAAATTTGTATTTTAAAATGGAAGAGAATGTGACTATTTCTGATATAAACATGCAGGACAGCAAGTCAAATCCTAATTAAATAGATGGAAGCAACAAAAAAATAAACAGATTAAAACAGATAAAGAAATAAATTAATGAAAGAAAAAATAAACATGAAATAAGGGAAATGAATGAAGCAAAGTCTTTTTAATGAACCTGATAAATTTCTGGTAAATCATAGCAAGAAAAAATTAAGAAGATTCAAATAACTCAAAAAGAACTTTAAAAAGCATTATTACTACATGATGGGCACACATTAAAAATCATAAGGGGTTATCAGAAACAAGATCAGGTCATTAGATTGGAAAATGCATATGAAATGATCATATTCCTAGAAACACATTTATGAATAAAAATGACATGAGCAGAAATGAGAAATATAAATACTGTTCTATTAAATAAATTCAATCTGTAAATGAAAATCATTCCTTTTAAAGCATAAACTCTGAAGTTAATTTAAAAAGCATAAAGGGCCATATTTGCTATTGCGAATCCTAGCCAGTGCAATAAGGTAAGTTAAGAAATGTTTGTTGATATCGTAAATACTGATGGAATACGATAGAAAATTGAGGATAATTTGCAGATAAATTATTAAAATTTAAAAAGTACATTTAGCGAGGATGCTGGGTAGAATGACAATATGCAAAAATCAGTTGCATTTGTATATCAGCAATGTCAAAATAAAAAATATTGAAAAATTCCTTATACATATTAACACTAAAAGATAAAGATACTAGGAATTAAATTACTTAAAGATTTATGATAAAATTATAAATTTTTTTTTATTTAGAATACCCTATATAAATTGAGGGATGCTCCATGTACACAATGTTTAGAAAAAAATTTTTTGTTAAATTGATAATACTTGCTTTGTTCACCCACTGTGAAACTTTGTACTCTTGGTGATTTTTTTTTCTTTTCATGGTTATTCAGTTTTGTATTTAGTATACTACCTCTTCCGAAGTCTGACTGACTTGCTCTCTCTGTAGTAAGTTTTCTCTTTCATCCTCTAACTGCTTTGTTTAATGAATATTCCTTGGCAGCTTCCAATTTTTTTCACATGAAAAAGACTCTGAGCACAGATATACAGCAAGCTCAGATTCACAAAAAACAAGAATCCTGAATTTAGAAACACCACATGTTTAAATAGTGATATGGTCCCAGCACTGCATCTAGATTCTTTGTTATCCTCTTTTTATAGACCAGCACTCAAAGCAATGCTCTGCAGTGATGGAAACATTAGATATAGGTGCTGTCTGTTACAGTAGCTCCATAAAGCTGCTGGGCACTTGAAAAGTAGCTAGGGTGAATTAGGAACTTAATTTTTATTTAACTTTATTTTAAATGCAGTTTCAGATACTATTTGACCATCTCATCTCTTCAAAGATGAGGAAACTGAAAAGTAGAATATTTACTTAATCTGCCCAGTGCAGCTGGTGAGAGGAAGCATTTGCTTCCAAATTCCTCCCCTATGGCTCCGGACAGAATTCATGTCCCATCATCTCATATTGGATGATCAATTCTAGTTTCATAGTAATAGTATCTCATATATACTATTAGAAAGTAAAATTACATCTCATGTTTTAAATGCCACAGGAGATCAATAGCATGCAAATTGGACAGTACATCTTGGGAGAAATAAGTAAATATTTCTCAGCTTAACCAAACCTCAAAGGACTTTCTCTTATTGCCTTAGTTGACATCCCTGTCTGTATTGTTTTAAATGCATTTCATGTTTTCATGCTCTCTCTGAGAACACACATCTGAAGTTTGCACTGCTTGTTGGGCTCAACTGAGCCCTCCTTTCCCAATAAGACATTGGGAGCGTCAGGAGCCGGGGTTTGGCTTGGGCTTCTCTATATGCCTACGGTCCTGCACAGCAGCACAGGAGCTCCTGGTTGATCGGTATCTGGGTTAGCAAATGGAGTGAAGGAAAGCCAAGCCCACATGAGCAAGGTAAGCTGAGCACCCAGGTCGCCAAGAGGATCATGAGAAGGGGAGTGGTGGATTATAAAGTTGACGCAGTGACAGTAGCCCCACAAATAGGACACTGGTTCAGAAGTGGACTACGCAGATGGGTAGAAAAGAGCCTGAAGTTCCCAAATTATTTTATGCCCAGTATGTTAGGCTCGCCAGGCGAAGACCCCATGGCTGATATGTGCATATCTAAGGAACGTGCACATTTTCAAAGCAAATTTCTCCATCAGGCACACCTGCTTCTAGTACAATGTTTGCTCACTACTGGGGGAAGAGGAAAAAACTAAAATATCTGAAAGCAGAAATCATGGGTTCAAGCCCTGAGTCCACCACTTTCTGACAGAGGACTTCATCTCAGACAAGTCATTTACTCTCCTTTACACCATCTGGCAAATGGTGGGAGTAATATTACTCATAATAGTTGTAGTAGCACTAATGATAATAGTTACTAGCTCACAGGTTTGTTGTGAGTACTAAATGAGATAATTCTTATGCACTGTTTGGAACATTGCCTATTACAGGGGAAAAGACTCCAGTCTGTACAAGTCGTCTTTCCTTTATTAGAGCCACCCCCAAATCCATGTGAATAATGTCTCTTTCTGTGTCAACCCCCTCTTTTACCTGGCTGCCTGGTAGTTCCTGGCATGTGGGAGGTAGTGAATGAATACTTCTTGTCTCATGTTGATGGGCCAACTGATTCATATTTTGAAATTTTAATAGCCAGTTTTCTACCACTCCAGCTCAGAAGCTCAATTGAAAGGTCCACAGGGGTGATTTTGGCTCCCTCATCACTGGTGGTCACCTTAATTTCTTTCTATGAGAAGGTGGCTAGTTTGAGGATTCCACATCTGGTCACCCTGGGTGGACAACTAGGTAATAAGAAAGTTATTAAAATCATATTTCCATGTTGGATTGTATATATGATAACAGAATATTTTTTTAAAACAATTCCATGAAACTACACTACACAAGTCAAACCTAAGTTAAACATGGACTTTGATTTATCTCACAAATTTAAAAATGTGCTATCATAAACGGTAACAAACATTCCACACCAAAGTTAGGTGTTGGTGGCAGGCAGAATGCGGAAATTCTGTACTTTATTCATGATTGTTCTGTAAGTTCACAACTTCTCTAATAAAAAAGTGAATACGGAAGAAAGGAGATAGATTTCAGATGACAATGTGAACATTTTCTTTTTGTAATACATATTCATCATATCAATTTTTAAATGCAAATAAGTAAAAAGAAGAAAAATTTAAAAACACGTAATCCTACAAGAGATGAAAAAAATCACCGTTATAATTGTATACTTCAATATGATATAAAAAAGAGCTTAGGATGCTCCAAAATCCACCTTGATTTTACAATCCTAAAAATTGGCCTGATTATAAAACTTCCATTGATTTTTCTGTATTGTAATGAAACACTGAAGATTTAAGACACTTCCTCAGTTTCAGGGTGACACCATGTGGATACTCAAACTTATTATCCAAAAGCCACAGGGATAAGAGAGTGAACCAATCAGAATTTTGCCGCCTTGGAGAGGGAGTGCTTTTCATTTTTAAAAATATGTTTACATAATTTCCATATTCCTTTCCTTGTTTCCTCCCCTCTCCAAAAAGTGTAAATAATTATTCAATAGTCAGAACAAGATGATCAGAACGTGTTCATCTCTCCACACAGGATAAGGAAGTTTAATACTTATGACCACAAGAGGGTACAGGATGTATCTGACTGAAAAGCAGAGGGAAAAAAAATCAGAAAGTTGAGAGGCATTTTGATACACAATCAGTACTTCCCTCTCTCCCTCTGTCCTTCCCCACCCGGTCTCTCTTTCTCATCCATCAAATTTAGACTGTGACAAATGTAGACATGTAACCTTGCAACCATTGACCATATACTGGGACTAAAGCATGTCTTAATACTTTCAAAAGATTGAAATAGTTCAGACTATATTCTCTGATCCCAGGCTGAAATTGAGCCAGGAATCAATAACAAAATATAACTAGAAAATCACTACAATATTTCAATATTATTAACTATGTTTTAAAATAAGGCACTTGTTTTTGTGGCTTAACATTTTGAGTTATCCTAAAGGAAATCAGAAATTGTTATGGCTTGATTAATGATAAGGGTGCTTTATATCAAAATTTGTGTGATAGAAAACAGTGTTTAATAGTGAGAATTTTGTGATTTTTAAATTAACATATTAGAAAATGAGAGGGACTGATTATTTCTGATCTAATCAACCAATTCAGGTAGCCACAAAAACAATACAAATTTAATCCAAAGAATGTAAGGGATACGGCATAATAAAAATAAGAGCAGAAATAAAGGAAATAAAAAGACATAATAAGATGAATATCCAGAGGTTGTTCATTTAAAAGGATGTATTAAAAAAAAACTGCTGAGCTTTGTATAGAAAAAAAGACTATTCAACTAACAAATAGGAGGCAGAAAAATGGTGATATTCCTACTGTTCATACAGAATTTTAAAAGATCATAAGAAGATATTACAAGAAACTTGAAGCTGTTAATAGCAAACAATGTTACAAATGGTCAATTCCTTGAGAGGCAAGCAATTAAGGAAAAAGTATTATAAATTGGAAAAGAGTTATTAACATAGGACAGTAAAAAATCCAGAAGAATCCATAAACAGAATTGCAAGTAAAATTCACAAAGCCACATGTCAGTATAGAAAAATCAATTAAATATCTATATTACAACAATGAAGAGTTAAAATGAAATTCAAGAACTCCTAAAATTAAAAGAGCCTAGAAATATTTAATTACTCTTGGAATAAATGTCAGATGTGTACATAGAAATCCACGGACTATTATTGAAAGAAATCTTGGAAGTCCTAAGTAAATTGATGAATATTCCATGATAAAGTAGAAGACTAGATGTTTTATATGAGTTCTGTTCTCACAGATTTGTTCTATAGATTTAATTACAAACTCAATCAAAACGACTGTGTGTGTCTGTGTGTCAGTAACTTGAAAAAGTTCATCTAAAGCACATAGGGAAATGAAAACAAATAAATCTAGTCAGGTAACCATGAAGGAGAAAAGCAAAGTTGAAGGAATTACTTCTATCATCCAAAAAAGACCCACATACTGAAGATGTTTTTTTAAACTTTATTTATAAAAAAATTAAAACAAAATCAAAGTAAACAAAACAAAGGAATAAGAAAACCAAATATCTTAAAATAATGATATTACTTCCATTATATTCCTACTATGCCATTAATCCTTTTGAAAGGAATAATGAACATGATAAACTTCTGGTAAATCATAGCAAGAAAAAATTAAGAAGATTCAAATAACTCAAAAAGAACTTTAAAAAGCATTATTACTACATGATGGGCACACATTAAAAATCATAAGGGGTTATCAGGAACAAGATCAGGTCATTAGATTGGAAAATGCATATGAAATGATCGTATTCCTAGAAACACACTTATGAATAAAAATGACATGAGCAGAAATGAGAAATATAAATATTGTTCTATTAAATAAATTCTATCTGTAATTGAAAATCATTTCTTTTAAAGCATAAACTCTGAAGTTAATTTAAAAAGCATAAAGGGCCATATTTGCTATTGCGAATCCTAGCCAGTGCAATAAGGTAAGTTAAGAAATGTTTGTTGATATCGTAAATACTGATGGAATACGATAGAAAATTGAGGATAATTTGCAGATAAATTATTAAAATTTAAAAAGTACATTTAGCGAGGATGCTGG
>PVKY010006284.1:0-16189 GCA_004027775.1 Bradypus variegatus
AGGACTTGCAAACAAGCAGAGATGATCATCTGCATACATGAGTGGGGAGATGTTTGCTGGTTTGGAAGGTGAAAGATGACATCTAATTCATGATTTTATTGTCATATTTCTAACGACAAGTGATACTGGACTTCTGTTACCTTCAGTCATTTCCAACGTATGGTCCCTTCTCTGTTCTAAAGTAAGACTACTGAAAATGCCATCTCTGGGCATTCCCAGGGGACACGGTCTGTGTCCAAACCCTATGCCCAGCCAGGAACTTCCACTCCTAGGATGCTGGGAGCTCAGTTCCCAGCCTGTAGGGCTCCCTCCCCTCCTCGGGTCTCAGCAAACCAAGATCTGCTCCGGGGGTCACAGCACACTAATTTTAGTAAGTGCTTGGCAGATTTGCTCCTCAGGATGGCAAAATACAGGGGACACAAAAGTGCAATGGACAAGAGTGCAATGGGTTGGCTTGTGGCCAGGTCAGGCCAGGCCTTGGCTAGTGTAGGGCTTTGGTTAAAGAGCAACTGCTGGATTTAGCTGGGTTCCGAGTGGGCCAGCACCTGGTCTGTGAACCCACTTGTCCTACTGAACAACCACCTCAAAACGGGAATAGAGACTCGGGGAACCCAAAGGGGCAGGGCTGGCCAAAAGAGCTCACAGAAGTCATTTAGCCTTTGTTTCTGTCTTTGCTTTTTTAAATTCAGTTTTCTTGAGCTATATTCACATACCATGCAGTCATCCACAGTGTACAATCAGTTGTTCACAGTACCATCATATAGTTGTGCATTCATCACCAAAATCAACTGCGAACATTTTCATTATTACTCCAAAAATCAATAAAAATAAAAGTAAAAAAGAACACCTAAAACATCCCATCTCCCTCTTCCTACCCTATTTTTCATTTAATTTTTGTCTCTGTTTTTCTACTCATTTATCCATATACTGGATAAAGGGAGTATGAGCCACAAGGTTTCACAATGACACAGCCAACCGTGTAAGCTATATAGTTACACAGTTGTCTTCAAGAATCAAGGCAACTGGGTTGCAGTTCTACAGTTTCAGGTATTTCCTTCTAGCTATTCCAATACACTAAAAACTACAAAGGGAAATCTATATAGCACATAAGAATACCCTCCAGAATGACCTCTCCACTCTATCTGAAATCTCGCAGCCCCTGAAACTTCATTTTGTTTCATTTCTCTTCCACCGTTTGGTCCAGAAGGCTTTCTCAATCCCATGATGCCAGGTCCAGGCTCATCCCCAGGAGTCATGTCCCACATTGCCAAGGAGATTCATACCCCTGGAGTCATGTCCCACATAGTGGGGAAGGCAGTAAGTTTACCTGCCGAGTTAGCCTTTGGTTTTTAAATTCTCCTTTTTGGTGGGGCTAGGGGGGCAGGGAAACTTTGTTGCAAGGACACCCTAAGCAGAACCCAATGTATCAAATGCAAAACAAAGAGATGCAGTGGGTGAAATTAGGATGTGGCCTGAACTCCCTCCACATCGTACCCCTCCCTACACAAACCCCTGGAACTCCCTTAGGGTTCCAAGAGGCACAGCTAGACAAGCATTGAAGGAATCCAAGGTCTTTTCCCATCTTTTGACTATTATAAATAATGCTGCTATGAACATCTGTGCACAAGTTTTTTGCATTGACATAGGTTTTCATTTCTCTTTGGGTATATATACCTAAGAGTGGAATTGTTTAACTTTTGGAGAACTGCCAGACTGTTTTCCAAAGTGGCTGCACCATTTGACATTCCCACCAGTGTTATATGAGGGTTCCAATTTCTCCACATTCTCACCAATACTTGTTATGGTCTGCCTTTTTGATTTAGTGGGTATGAAGAGCCATCCCTTTATGGCAGTGATTTTCCTTTCCTTGATGACTAACGATGTTGAGCATCTTTTCATGTGTTTATTGGCCATCTTTATATCTTCCTTGGAGAAATTTCTGTTTGGATCCTTTGTCCATTTTTTTGTTATTTATCTTTTCATTATGGACTTGTAAGAATTCTTAATATATTCAAGATACAAATCCCTTATCAGACACATGATTTGCAAATATTTTCTCCCATTCTGTGGGTTGTCTTTTCACTTTCTTGATAGTGTATTTTGAAGCACAAAACTTTTAAATTTTGACCAAGTCCAACTTATCTATTTTTCCTTTGGTTGCTTCGGCTTTTGGTGTTATATCTAAGAATCCATCACCAAATCCAAGATCCCAAAGATTTACTCCTCTGTTTTCTTGAGTTTTATAATTTTAACTCTTACATTTAGGTCCTTGATCCACTTTGAGTTAATTTTGGTATATGGTGTTAGGTAGGGGTCCAACTTCGTTCTTTTGTGTGTGGCTATCCAGTTGTCCCAGCACCAGTTTTTGAAAAGTCTATTCTTTCTCCCACTGAATTGTCTTGGCATCTGTCTTAGTTTGCTAGGGCTGCCATAACAAAGTATCCCAAACTGGGTGGCTTAAAATAACAGAAATTTTTTCTCTTACAGTTCTGGAAACTAAAAGTCTGAAATCAAAGTGTCAGCAGGGCCATGCTTCCTCTGAAATCTGTAGAGTCCGGCAGTGGCTGACTGGTGATCCTCGGTGCTCTTTGGCTTGTGGTATAGCTCAATCTCTGCCTCCATCACAAGCTGTCTTCTCTCTGTGTCTGTGTCCAAATTTCGTCTCCTTATAAGAACACCAGTCAAATTAGATTGGGGCCCTTGTTAATCCAAACTGGGCTAATCTCATCTAATAACATCTTCAAAGATCTTATTTCCAAGTAGAGTCAAATTCATGCAACCAGGGGTTAGCACTCAAACATATTTGGGGGAGCACTGTTCAATCACAACAGTACTCTTGTCAAAAATCAATTGACCATAGATACGCAGGTTCATTACTGGACTCTCAATTCTATTTGTATGTCTAGCCTTATACCAGTAACATAATGTCTTGATTACTGTTGCTTTTTAGTAAATTTTGAAATCAGAAAATATGAGTCCTATAATGTTGTTCTTGTTTTTCAAGATTGTTTGGGCTATTCTGGGTCCCTTAAGTTTCCATAGAATTTTAGGATCAGCTTATTAATTTCTACTAAGAGGCCAACTGGGATTCTGATAGGGTGTGTTTTGAAGCTGTACATCAACTTAGGGAGTATTTTCATCTTCACAATATTGAGTCTTTGACCCATGAACATGGGATGTCTTCCCATTTATTTAGATCTTCTTTCATTTCTTTCAACAGTGTTTTGTAGCTTTCAGAGTATAAGTTTTTCACTACTTTTGTTAAATTTACTCTTGTAAATAATTATGCTATTGTAAATAAAATTGTTTTTGAATTGTTCATTGCAAGTGTATAGAAATACAATTGATATTTGTATATTAATTTTGTATCCTGTAACCTTTCTGAAATTATTTATTCTAAAAGTTTTTGAGTGGATTCCTTAGGATTTTCAATATACAAGGTCATGTCATCTCTGAGTAGAGATAATTTTACTTCTTCTTTTCCAGTCTGGATGCTTTTTATTTTATTTTCTTGCCTAGTTGCCCTGACTAGAACCTTCAGAATTGAAGTGGAAAGAGCACATATCTTTATCTTGTTCCAGATCTTAGAGAGAAACCATCCAACTCTCACCATTAAGTATATTAGCTATAGGTTTTTCATAGATGCCCTTCATCAGGTTGAGGAAGTTTCCTTCTATTCCCAGTTTGTTCAGTGTTTTTATCATAAAGGGTGTTGGATTTTGTCAAAAGCTCTTTCTGTTTTGGGTCTGTTATGTATCCCATGAAAGGCCATGTTATTTTAATCCAATCTTGTCCCAGGCAGACCTATTGTGGGTGGAGCCTTTTAATTAGGTTGTTTCCATAGAGTGTGACCCCGCCCCCATTCAAGGTGAGTCTTAATAGCCTTGCTGGAGGATAAAAGGCAGAGACATTTTGGAGAGAGCTCAGAGAAACTAAGATATAAAATCCAGAGTTTGCCCCTGGGCGAAGCAAAGAGAGAAGCTAACAGAGGCAGAAGCCTAGAGACATTTCGGAGAAAGATATTTTGAAACCAGAACCCAGGAGAAGGAGGACTAGCAGATGTCACCATGTGCCTTCCCACGTGTCAGAGGAACCCTAGATGCCATCAGCCTTTCCTCAGAGAAGGTGCATCTTGATGCCTTAATTTGGACATTTTCATGGCCTTAGAACTGTAAATTTGCAACTTAATAAATCCCCATTGTTAAAACCCAGTCCATTCTGGTATATTGCACTTTGGCAACTTCAGCAAACCAGAACAATAATCATGGTGGTGATTTTTGATAAGAGTGTATAACATTAATTGATTTTCATCCAACAGCAGGGAAAAATGAGGTTTTGTCCAAGGTCACCCAGCAAATCGGGGGCAGAACCAACTTGGGATCCAGAGGCCCCTGGCCGTAGTGGGACCAAGATGGGTCCTCCAGGACCTGTCCTCTGTCACCACCCACCCCCAGGCCCCAGGAGGACCACGATAAATGTCAGCTCTAAACTGACCTTTTCAGCAATGCCCCCTTTGTACCCAAAATGCTGGCTTTTGGACTAGACAGAATCTTATTCCCTAAAGTGAAGAAGGTGAGGCCCACGGCACTGGGCTAGAGGGCCTTCTCCTGCACAGCCCCTGCCAATTAAGGCTGCATGCCAGGGAAGCTCTAGTATACTCTCCCCACCCTCCCTTGGAGATTTGTGAGGAGCATTCACCAGGTAAAGGTCTGGGAGTCCTGCAGCCCCCTGGTCATTCCAGGGTTTCCTAGACTTATTTGACCATGGAACCCCTTATTTCTAGAAAATGCTCTGCTGCACTCTCTGGGAAGCCCAGAGGTAGGCAACAGCAGGAGGGCTAATTGTGGCTGCCACCAAGGAAGGGAGAGCACAAGGATTGGGAGTCAGAGACCACTGGTCCAGCTCTGTCACTAACCAGAAGGGGGACATTGGAATTCTATAGCACTTTATGGCTTACCAACCAGGGACCTACCCACAATCTCAAGAGATAGACAGAACAGGAATTATCCCTATTTTCTGTTGAGGAAACTGACCCACAGAGAAGGTAAGGGATAGCTACAAAGTGATGAAGCTGAGAACTGATCCTCATGTCTTCTGAACTCCAAGTCCTGAGATTTTCCTCAACACCACATTCACCACTACAAATCATACACCAGGGCAGATGCTCACCCACAAAGAGACAAACACTGTAACACCCCATCCATCCAATTGCAGCCAAAGAATTCAGAAGACAATAGATCATTCCAATAACAGGCACTATGTAGCTAAAAAAAGGTTTTAGCATGACCTGCTATAATTGCTTCACAGGATACAAGAAAATAAACTTCCAAGTAACAAAAAAAAAAAAACACAAAACTCTAAAGCCATAAATTGCTATAGAATTAGTTTCCTAGGCTGCTCAAAAAACCAAATACCATGAAATGGGTCTAGTTAAACAATGGGAATTTATTTGTTCACGGTTTTGAGGTGGGAAAAATGTTCAAATCAAGGCATCACCAAGATGACGTTTCTTCCCCAAAACCAGCTGCTGGTGATCCTGGAGTCCTCTGTCACATGACAAGACACATAGCAGCATCTGCTGGACTCGCCCTTCTCTTCCAGGTTTCATGGATTTTAGCTTCTTATTTCCATGGCTTTCTCTCTTTGTATCTGAATTTCATTCTCTTATAAAGGACTTCAGTAATAGGATTAACACCCATCCTCATTGAGGTGGATCACACCTTAACTGAAAAAGCTTCATCAAAAGGTTTTCCTTACAATGGGATCACACCCAGAGAAATGGATTTGATTTGAGAACATATTTTTCTGGGGTACACACAGGTTGAAACCACCATGCAGCAGGAACCTTAGGCAGTTTTCTGGGAGGACATTGCTCATTTCCCTCAGGGAACCCTAACTTTGCCTCCTGGTGTTACCAGTGGGAAGACAGACCACAAGGAGTTATCCTTCTTCATCTACCTCCAAGAATCCACTTCATAGAGGAACCAAGGGATAGATTTCCTCATGCCCCCATTTTACAGATGGGGAAACTGAGGACCAATGAGGGGAATGGCCACATGGGGATCATGGGTAGCACGGGATTTCAGACCAAAGATCCCCCATTCCTTCTGCCACAGGCACTACCAGGGTTGGTCCTGAGCTACTGAACAAGGATGGTGTGCATGAGCTGCTAATCTCGACAGCTGCTCGCAACTGCATGTGGTATACATGCCCTGTATGCACATTCTCTCATTTGACAATCTGTTGGAGTCAGCTCCCTGTGAGCTGGGACTGCATTCAATGCTGTAATCCCAAGTCCCTAGAACAGTGCCTGGCACAGAGTAGGCACTTAAAATTTTATTGAATAAATAGATGTATGAGCCAATGTAATCCTTCCAATAACCCTACTAATTAGGTATTGTTATTTTACCGATGGCACAAAGAAATCTTGGATTCATCTGTTCATTCATTTATTCATGCATTTGGCACCTGCACACTGCTCACCTGTTGTGTGCAGGCACCAAGAATTAAAAAATGAACCCCAGACACCAGCCCTTTCCTTTGGTACCTCATAGCCTAACAGATGGGACAACATCTAACCCACTGTGAGTAAATGGGAACTCTGGACCTTGGCCCAGCCTCTGTGGCCCTCCTCCTTCTCCTCCTTTAAGGATATTTAAGTAATCTTTAAAAAGGATTTTTAAGTATATATAAAAACTGTCAGACTTATGCTTATTACCCACCACTTTCTCTCCCCTCTGAGGTTTTTTTTTTTTCTTTGTTTTATTTGTTTTGGGGTTTCGTTCTTTCTGATTCTTCTGTGAGTTCCCTTGAGCACTTCCGGTACATGCCTAAATTCCTTTCCTTGTTAGTCTACCTTACACCATCCAATGGAAACAATGTCCAGATACACACATTGGCACTTTCTCCCATCTTCCTTTTCCCTCCCAATTTTCGATTGTTTTATTTTTAAGTTGTGGAAGTCTCTCTTGTCTTCCCTCTAGCTTTTCACCCAATCCCTCCCCAGCCAGCCCTAGGCTGTCTTTAGGCTGAATTTGTCCACCCAGGGGACGGAGGTGGGGAGAATGCAGGTTGGGCAGCGAGTCCTGGCACGTACCAGCCAGAGACATAGGCTTAGGTCTGCCCTGTTTTGCTCTTCTCTTTATTAGAAAAGAGTTACCAGGGAGGCACTATCATCCAGAAAATAAACCAGGAAATTTGCAAACATAAACTGAGTAAGGAAAAGGAATCAGTCCCAGATCAGGCCTCAAGGAACCAATGTTTGCAGCTAAAAATGGAAGCAGGACCTTTCAACCAGCATTGGCCACCTTCCCAGGGACTGTGCCAGGTCCCTGCAGATTCTGAGGAACAGGTCCTGTCTTGCAGGAACCTGCAGTCCTCAAGGGAAACCCCACATGACACAGGCAATGACACCCCCAAGCAGGCTGGGAGTCTGTGCCCAGGGCAGGCAGATCTGGGCTTGCAACTTCAAGCTGCATTGTGATTTTGAGTAAACCCAGAAGCTCTCTGAGCCTCACCGATGTTGCTTATTCTTTGTTTTTATCTTCCAAGACTGTTTCTCTTTCCCTGGTTTCTTTCATATCCCACCCATGATAATGTCCCCTCCTTTCTTTACCAGTCGGGCCCCTTCCTTTTCTCCCCTTTGTTCTTTCCCCTTGCTCCCAGGGGCCTCTGCTTCTGAGGCCCTTCACCTCCTGTACTTGACTCCTGGTGAGATGTAAGAGGGTCCTTCTTGAGGCTCCGGGGGGTCCCTGGGGTAAACCGGAGCCGCTTTTTGTGGAAAAGTGACTGCTACCCGACGGACCCTTGGAGGAAAGTAAAGCCAATCCCATTTTACAAGGGAAGACAGGGAGGCTCAGGGAGATTCCGGGAACACTCCGTGGTCCGCCAGCCAGGCAGAGGTTTCCAGGCTCGGAAGCCCTCAGCACTGAGGAACAACCCTAAATGAGAAAGTGCGTGAGACATCCAGCACGTTCCTTCCTGTGACTACTGCGATGGTCTTGATAAAAACGTTCACTTCAGAATCGTTCCTCTCATTTCCCTATTCCCACCCCTCCCCCGGGTCCCAGATCCACTGCGCCCGAGGCCGCGCCCCCATGGCAAGCGCAGTGTGGAACCCAGCTCCGGGATGGGCGCTCAGATCCCAGGGGGCGGGAGGCAGCCGCGGAGCGGGCGGGGCGTGGGGCGGGCGGGGCTCGGTGACTCCTTTCCCATTCGCGGCCCCGCCAGGCTCCGCCCATCGCCGGGGGAAGGCGCGCTCCGCAGCTGGGGCACAGGCCGATCGCCGCTCCGCCGCCGTGGAAGGTGCTGGGGCCTGGGCAAATAGAGTCCGGTCCGCCGCTAGGGGTGAGTTTGCCACCCTCAGGGACAGTCGCGGTCCCCTTGCCCCATTCTGCCCATACCGCGCGGGGCCGAGGAGGAGCACCCAGAGCCCGGAGCCCGCACTCGGGGGCGAAAGTCGAGGTGCGCGTCTTGGCCCCGGGTTCCTGGTTCCGGGCGCCGGGCTGGAGCGGCGGAGCTCGCGCTGGGCTCTGTGTCCGCGGGAGCGGCCCTGGCGGCTTGGGCTCCGCGGGATACCCGGGTTAGTGGAGCTGAAGGACGGGGTAGGGGCTGAAGGACACTGTGCCCGGTGGTCCGAATTGGAAAACTGAGGCCCGCAGAGGGAGGGAGGGGAGCCTTGCTAGAAGCCCCTGAATGTGCAAGGGCCAAACCCGAGCATCCCGGCCCAGGCATCTTTCTCTGACCCCAGTCCAACAGCCCCAGAATTCCTGGGGGTCCCTCGGGTCCCACAGGCTGCTACTTGCGCCGAATATTAAAGCAGTTCCCGCAGGTCAACCTCAGTGCATCTTGTTACCCCTCCTCCCTCAGCCTTTAATCGAGGAGGGCCGAGGCTGGGGTGGGGTGGGGGGAACGGCAGAAAGCGACTTGTCCAATGTCACCGAGCCCGAGAGAGCTGAGGCCTGTTCCCGCAAAGCCCAGTTCCCGCGTCCAGGAGGAGGGCGCAGCTGCCGCTATCACCCGTCTCGGGAATCCCGGCCACCCTCCCCTATGAGCTTCCGCCTACTTGGGCTGTGGTGTGTCCCCCCGTGCGGGCTTCGGGGCTTGGTTTCTGGTAACCCCACCATCAAGCCCCGCCCAAGTGCTACCCCCCTCTCGCTGCTGTCCCACCCCCTTCCGTGACTGTCCTCTGCTTTCCTCGGTGGAAGGAGGACCGAGGGAGACCTGAGAGTGAAGTCTGGGTCCTCGCCTCCGCCGAGCTGGCCGGCAGCAGGCCATGGGTCTCTTCCAAGAGACCCATGAACACTGAGCTATTTTTACAGTCTGACTCCCAGAGTTGCCAGAGCTCAGACCCGGGGCCAGCTGCAGGAGGAGAGACCTGGAATCCACATTCCCTCGCTGGGACGGCCCAGGGGAGGGCCAGGCAGCTGGGGTGGCACTGGCAGGTTTGGACCTCTGTTCCCGGGATAAGGAACATTCTTTTGCAGGAGGTGTTCAGGCAGCCGCAAAGGTGCAGGCTCAGAGGCTGATAGCCTGGGGGCAGAGAAGCTGGTCCGCTCAGGCCCAGGGGTCCCGCCAGTACCCAGGCTCTTCTCACCCGGTTCCCAGCCATGCGCTGCGGGAGACTGGGTCTGGGCCTGGGGTTCTGCGTGCTGGCAGGCGTGGGCCTCTGTATCCTGTGGTGAGCACAGCCCGTGGAGTTCCCTTACCCTGCCAACTCCAGGGCTCCTCTCTCTCCCATTTCAATCCCCAAACGTGGACTCCTTCTAGGGATTCCAAGGTCCCACTCACCTTGCCTGGCTCACCTGCCCCCCAACCCCAGCCCCAGCCAGATTGAACTAGTTTCTGCTTTTGAATTTTGCCCTGTGTTTTCCTCTGTGAAGCTCCTGGGGCAGGCCCTCTTGGGGCTCCCACAGCCCCTGTGTGACTTACCCGTGCCCATCCCATCTCCTCTGTGCCCTGGGCCTGGCATCAAGTACATGCCCTGAGTGAGTGAATGAAGGACTGGATACCAGGCCCTGTGGTGCACACAGGGAATACCAGAAGGCTATGCCAGTCTTTGAGGTCAGCCAGACCCAAGGGATAAAGGGGACCCCCAGATGTACTTTTTTGGGGCCCTCCCACTGATTTGTGCTAAGTGGGTTTTTAACCTCTGGGGCAGGGAGTCAAGTTAACAGATGTTTTTCCTTTCCCAGGGTGTATGTTGAAAACATACTTCCAGTCTCCTATGTCCTCTATTACCTCCCCTGCCCAGAGATCTTGTAAATATGGGGATGGGAGAATTGGGAGCCCTGCAGACTGCCTAGAGTGGAGACAGAAGAGTTTTTAAGGTCATTTTGTCTGAGGGTTCTTGTATCCCAAGCTCATGGTTCTGATAAGTGTTTAAGTAGTGTGTGTGCTGCCAGGCAGCTCTCATAGTTTGACGTTGGCATAACTCTGAGTCTCACTTTTGCATTTGTAAAATGGGGTAGTAGAGGAGGTGTGCCTTCTGGGTCACTGTGAGGATGGTGTGAGATGATGTGTGCAAATGGCCTGGTGTGGCACCTGGCACCTGGTAGATGCTTGGGAAACAGAGCTTTTAGGGGTTTTACCATTTTGCTCGATTTTGTGTGCTGTGTGTATTTAATGAATAAATTGACATGTGACCAGAGATATTCCTCCATGTAATGAATTTGACGTTTTGATAGTAAGAGTGAAAAACAGGTTGGGGCAATCAAAGGGGCATGTGGCCCCATGGTCTTTGTTTCCCGTGATAGCTAAAGGATAAAGTTAAACATCTGAATTATAGACTACTTATTAACAATGAGATGTGTTATTACTATAAACACAGAATATAGTAAAATAGGAAGCTGGAAAACAGAACAGATGAAAGAAAGAAAAAAAACTCTCAGAATCCAACCACTCTGAGTTACACTTCAATTCCTAAATTCATTGTGGAGTTGCTTGTGTGCCTTGCTTTTTAATTAAGTGGATCATACATTTACATGGTTTGAAAAGCAGAATGACTGCCTGCTGTTCAAAATAGTTGTGATCATACTGTTTTTCCAAGTTTTTATGTTGTATTCCCAAAATTGACTTATATTTTGGTGTGTGTTCATACTTTTCATTTTATTCCTCCCAGGGGCTGGTCATAATTCTTGAACCCCACCACCACCTGCTGGGCATTTAGGTTGTTTCCAGTTCCCCACTGTTATAAATTTGTTTGTGATGGGCAGCTTTGGGTTTAAAGCTTTCTCCATTTTAAAGATCATTTCATTCTGATATGTTCATTTGCTGAGTCAGAGGCTGTGAAGAGGTTCTTGATCCATCTCATCAGATTGCTTTCTCAAAGCACATAGCACATCCCACACTCACACGTACATACCCCGCACCAGGTCCGTCAGAACGGAACTGCCCCCGTACTGCACTTGGACCAGTGCCTGGGAGTACTCGGTGATCTCATGAAAAACACACACCAAACACCATGCTGATTCGAGAGACAGGAAATGGTAACGCTTTAAGCTCTATTTCTTTGAATGCTAGCAAGGCCCTCATTTCCTTCCATGTTTTCCCATAAACTTGAGTTCCCCTTCTGTCATGTGCAAGCTCAACCACCTTCTCTCCCTGATCTGTTTATAGGTTTTTGATTGTCACCGTTGGCCTAGCATATTTGCTACAGTTTTTTGTTGTTGTTTTTTGCTTTCCAGTTCGTTTATTTTTTGATTCTAATGAATTTTTTTAATAGATTGAAGTTTAACCTCTTTCATGCAGCTGGAGTGTATGGGCTTTTGGGGGGCTAAATACTAGAGAAGGGTACAGTGCTGGACTTGCTGATACCAGTGTCCCAGGGCCATTTCCCTTCTCGTTTCTCTCCACCTCGTTCAGAGTCCCAGAGAGCAGGGGCTCAAAATGTACTTGCTTGGGTGAAGTAGTAGGGCAGAGAGCCGGTTTGATGAACTGACTTTAGAACAATTGTTGGTTCAAGAGTATAAACTAAAGAAGGTGGAAAAACTCAAGGAGGCTTAAGCCATCTCATCTGTTTAGCTTCCTAGATCTGCCATCACAAAAGACCACAAACTGGGTGGCTTAAAACAGCAGTGCTTTATTTTCCCACCGTCTGGAGGCCAAGAGTGAACTGAAGGTGTCAGCAGGGGTGCCCACCCTCTGAAGCCTCTAGGGGAAAATCCTTGCCTCTTCCGGCTTCTGCTTGTTCCTAGCATTCCTTGTGGCTGCATAACTCATCTCCATCTTCATGTGGCTTTCTCCTCTTCTGTGTCTTCTCCTTTTCTGAGTCTTATAAGGACTCTTGTCATTGGATTTAGAGCCCACCTTGATAATCCAGGATGATCTCATCTCAGATTCTTAACTTAATGTCATCTCTGCAAAGACCCTTTTCCCAAATAAGATCAGATTCACAGGTTCCAGGGAATTAGGATGTGGACGTATCTTTTTGGGAACCACCATTCAATCCATTATACCACCATATATGACATATTGAAAATTAGCAAATTAATTGAAGACAACTGTCTGATCAGGTGGCCTGATCCCTGCTTTGGGACCCTCGACCTCAGGTGTCTTTTGGGGCTGGCACTGCTCACTGAATGATGGGGCAGACCTTTCCCCTCTCAGGCCTCAGTTCCCCTACTGTGGAATGGCTCCATGCAGAAGGGTTTATTGTCCCTGTTCTAAGGATAAGGGAACTAACACTGAGGAGGCAAAGGTCTGGACCCAGGTCCCTCAGCCAGTTGATAGCAGAGCCAGAGGCAAGCCCAGGCCTCTGTCCCTGCAGCCCTGGCCCCCTCCTTCCTCAGGGACCCATTTCCTCTGTGTTCAGTCTGACATTTGTTGAAGTGAGAGGAGGCTGACCAGGGCAGTCTGCTTGGCAAGGAGGAGCCAGGAAGTCTGGCTTTCCTGAGCACTTGCTCCATGCTGGGCATGGATTAAGAGCCTCTGTTATCTAGTTTAATTCTCAGAGCAACTCTTGAGTTAAGAATGGTTGTCCCCATTTTACAGATAAGGAAAGGTGAAGTCAGGGTAAGTAACTCATTCAAGGTCCCTGGGCTAGAAAGAAGCAGAACTAGGCACCCGGGCTTTTGCAACATCTCAAACCTTCTAGCTAATGCTGGGATCCTACAGATCAGCACAATTGATAAAGCATTTGCTTTTGAGCCAAATGGTCCTGGCTTCAAATCACAGCCCTGCCACCCACTCTGTCAGTGAGCCTGGACTCATCCCTGCACCTGTAGGAGCAGAGTCCCCTCTGCAAGTTGGATAGAACTGGGGTGAAGGTTTGAACGAGTCTGCATGGAACATGGGGATGCCTGCCCCACAGGGAGGAGGTGGGGATTAATCTCAGCTACCCTGTTATTCTCCATGTGCTGAATCTCTCTGTCCCTGGCCCTGCACTTACCTTGCCTTTTTTGCTTCTGCTACCAGCAACATGAAGCTGCAGTACAAGGCGGAGAAGCCGTTCCAGTCCCTGGCACAGTAAGGACACAATTATTTTCTCCATTTGTGGCCCCTTGGGTGGGGACCATCTCCCCTCACCACTGACTCTTCTTGGTTGCAGGTCACAATACCCTCAGCCCAAGTTGCTTGGAACAGAGGTAGGTGCTGATTAGGGCTTGGGCACAGAATGGTGAATCCTGGAAGTGGGAGGATGAGGGTCAGCATAGCTCTGATTTTTAAACTGGGGTGGTGGAGATGGAGATGGCAGGGTAGCCTTGGGATCTAGGGAGTCTGAGACTGTGGCAAGACACAGACTGGGTGGGAGTTAGAGACTTGGATGGGCTCCTGTCCCTGCTGGGCCACCAGCTGTGTGACCTTTGATAGGTTACCAAACTGCTCTGAACTTTTTCTGTTCAAGGTAGATAATGAATGGTACCTACCTCATAAGGGCCCAGGGTCCCAGCTGGGAGGAAGCTTGGTAAATGCACAGCATTGTGCTGGCCAAGTAGTAGGTGCTCAATTGCCTGGTAAGGATAACATTAGCATTGTTAGGGCCCTTTTTGATAACCCCCATTTATTAAGCACTTAACCAGGCAAATGAAACCTACACGCATCATCATTTCATCCTTGTGCAGAGGCCACAAGGTGATGAGAACTCATATTTACTGAGCACCACAGGGTGCTAAGCTCCTCTAGACACTGTCCGTGCATTAACTTCTAGTCCTCCCAGCCTCGCTAGGATTAGCTCTTATTACCCCCACTTTCCACATGAGGAAACAGGCCCTGAGACAAGGATAAAGTTGGCCCAGAATGCACAGATCATGGGAGGCAGAGCCAGCTGAGACTTGGGCTTTCTAGGGACAGGGACCCACGGGGGGTGGGTCTCAATCCCCCCAGCCTCTCCTGCTGCCAGGTCCACGGAGCTACTAACGCTCACACCATGGTTGGTACCAATTGTCTCAGAGGGAACCTTCAGCCCGGAGCTTCTGCAGCACGTGTATCAGCCGCTGAACCTGACCATAGGGCTCACAGTGTTTGCTGTTGGGAAGTGAGTCTTGGGCAGTTAGCGGGGGGTGGGTTTTCTCCTGAGTCACAAACTTATAGACAGACTTGGACAGGGGTCCCCGCTGGGGACCATGGAGGCTCTGAACCAGGTGCTGAGCAGGTGGGATGGGGGTGGGGGCTTCCTGGAGGAGAGGGGCTTGGCATAGTATCAGCACATAGTGGGTACCCAGTTAGGGTCCTGATATGGGATGGTGGATGTTGACAGGGTTGTTATGACCAGGTACACCTGCTTCGTCCAGCGCTTTCTGGAGTCTGCTGAGGAGTTCTTCATGCAGGATTACCAAGTGCACTACTACATCTTCACTGATAACCCTGCAGCCATTCCCCACGTCCCCCTGGGCCCCAGCCGGCTCCTCAGTATCATCCCCATCCAGGGTTACTCTCGATGGGAGGAGATCGCCACATGCAGGATGTAGACTATCAGCCAGCACATTGCCACGAGGGCACACTGGGAAGTGGACTACCTCTTCTGCTTTGATGTGGACATGGTCTTTCGGAACCCCTGGGGTGCTGAGACCTTGGGGGACTTGGTGGCTGCCATTCATCCTGACTACCATGCTGTGTCCCGCCAGCAATTCCCCTACGAGCGCAGGTGAGTTTCCACTGCCTTTGTGGCAGACAGTGAGGGGGACTTCTATTATGGTGGGGTGGTATTTGGAGGTCGTGTGGCCAGTGTGTACGAGTTTACCAGGGGCTGCCACGTGGCCACCCTGGCAGACAAGGCCAATGGCATCATGGCAGCCTGGCAGGAAGAGAGCCACCTGAACCGCCGCTTCATCTCGCACAAGCCCTCCAAGGTGCTGTCTCCCGAGTATATCTGGGATGATAGGAAACCTCAGCCTCCCAGCCTGAAGCTGATTCGCTTTTCCACACTGGATAAAGATACCTACTGGTTGAGGAGCTGACAGCAAAGCAGGGGCTGCCATATGCTGGTACCCAAAAAGCTACAGCCCAGTTAGCCCAGCAGTGCCAACTTGCACCAGTGCCTCCCTTCTCTGAGCCTTAGGTGGGGACCAGCCCTGCCCTGCCATCCTCTCAGTGTGTCAGGAGAATCCAACCAGGAAATGAATGTGGACAGGCCTTTGTAAACTGTAGATGGTGGTGCACACAAGAGAAGAACACAAAGACCACAAAGAAATGAGGCACAAGTATGGTTGGGCAGGAGGAGGGCAGACTAGAGGTTAAAGCAGACCTCCCAGAGCAGAGGTGTCTTCAGGGTGCAAGCTGCAGAGTTTAGGGGCAGTCTCCAGCCCTAATCAAAGTGTCTGAAATTCTACCTCGCTCTCTTTGCTGAATATTGCCCTTAAAGTTGCACTTCTAACACTCTAGTGTGAAAGGCATCCTGATCCCTTTCTCTGGCTGGAGGCATCCAGAGAACTGGGAGGCTTCCAAGCCACATGTGCCCACTTCCTCACAACCCAGAGCTTCTGCAGCACCTGTATCAGCTGCTAACCCTGACCACTAAGCTCACAGTGTTCACTGTTGGGAAGTGAGTTGGGTGGTTGGTGGAGTGGTTCTTTTTGAGTCACAGACACTCAACAGACAGGACTTGGACACGGGTCCCATTTGGGGACCATGCAGGCTCTGAACCAGGTGCTGGAAAGTAGCCTGTGAAATAGGCAAGGGCCAGGCTTTCTCTGGTTTCAAGTCCCACCTGTACCTAATGGCAAGCCATACTCCCTAACACTAGCCACTGCTT
>PVKY010006285.1:0-16188 GCA_004027775.1 Bradypus variegatus
TAAGCCCTGAATAAAAGTTCATGTATCAGAAAATGCTTGTTGTCTTCTTTGGCCTTTGGACTGGCATGGCCCTCATGGGCTGTGACAGATAGTAATGTATAAAACAGTGAATCTTATGGTGGACAATGTCTGTGATTAACTATACAAATATTAGAAATATCTTTCATGAACTGGAACAAATGTATGACACTATAACTAGAAGTTAATAATAGAGGGGCACATAGGAAAAATATATACCCATTGCAAACTATATACTACAGTTAGTAGTATTTTACCATTCTTTCATCAACAGTAACAAATGTACTATACCAAAACTATGCATCAGTAATAGATGGGGGGTGGTTGCAGGTATGGGAGGATTTGAGTTTCCTTTTTTTGTCTTTATTTCTTTTCTGGAGTAATGAAAATGTTCTAAAAATTGAAAAAAATTAACTGTGGTGATGGATGCATAGCTGTATGATGGTACCAAGGGCACTTGATTATACAGTTTGGATCTTTGGATGGTTGTATGGTATGTGAACAATCTCAATAAAAAATATATATAAAACAAACAAACAAAAAACACCAATTGGAGATCAGCTGAACTGTATTCACTTACTCCGAGAGAGCTGCTCTCTAGCACCATGAGGCTTTGCAGTTCGGGCCATGGTGGGAGGGGGCTCCCGACTTGGACCTGCAGTTTTTACTTACAGATTTTATGCTGCAATCTCGGGCATTCCTCCCAGTTCAGGTTGGTGTATGATGAGTGGGCAGTCATTATTGTCCCCTTGAAGTTATTCCAGATTATTTACTAGTTGTTCCTGGTCATTTAAC
This sequence comes from Bradypus variegatus, assembly GCA_004027775.1. NCBI lineage: Eukaryota > Metazoa > Chordata > Mammalia > Pilosa > Bradypodidae > Bradypus > Bradypus variegatus. The sequence continues at coordinate 814 of PVKY010006285.1, forward strand.
AGTTGTTCCAGGGGGATAAACTAGCTTCCACTCCTCTCTATGCCGCCATCTTCTTCCATCTCCAGTGCTAGCTTTTACTCTTGGTCATTGCTTTCTGTGAATATTCTGAGAAAACACTGCCTACCTCAAGGATATGAAGATTTTCTCCTATGTTTTCTAACAGAAATGCTATAGATTTACCTTTTATGTTTTGGTTTGCTATCTGTTCTGGTTTGCTAATGCTGCTGTTATTCAAAAATACCAGAAATGGATTGGGTTTTATAAAGGGGATTTTGGTTACAAAGTTACAGTCTGAAGGCCATAAAGTGTCCAAAGTAAGACATCAACAATCGGGTACCTTCCCTGAAGGATGTTCATTGGCGTCCAGAAAACCTCTGTTAGCTTGGAAGGCACGTGGCTGGCATCTGCTTGCTTCCATGTTGCATTTCAAAATGGCATTCTCCAAAATGTTGCTCTTGGGGTGTTTTGTCCTTTCTTAGTTGCAGCTACTCTTAAAATTTCACTCTCATTTGCTCTGAAGTCCTTCTGTTTGTGAGCTGCTTTATAAGACCCCAGTGAACTAATCACGGCCCACGCTGAATGGGTGGGGCCACACCTTCATGGAAACACTCACTCAGAGGTCACACCCTAATGAAAGGTGTCACTCACAGTTGGGTGGGTCACCTCTCCATGGAAAGCCTCAGTCAGAAGGTTCCAACCTAATCAACACTAATATGCGTGCCCCACCAAGACTGCATCAAAGATAATGGCATTTTGGGGAGCATAATACCTCCAAACTGGCACACTATCTGTTTCAAATTTTTATAGTTGGCATAAGGTAAGTATCAAGATTTTTCAGATAGATACTAGGTGTTCCAGCACCATTTTGGAAAAGATTATACTTTTCTCACTTAAAGACATTGTCTCCTATATTGAAAATTAATTGATCATATATTTTGGGGTTTATTCATAGATTTTCTATTCTGATCCCTTGATCTACATGTGTATTTTCACACTAATACCATAGTGCAGTTGTAGTTTTACTGTAAGTCTCGAAATCATGTAGTATAAGTCCTAAACTCATGTTCCTTGTCTTTCAAAACTGATTTGACTATTTTGTCTTTGCAAAGTATAAACTTTATACTCTGAAAATTTCTTTTTAATGTACTACTAGGATTTTATTAAGATTGTATTGAAACTATTGATTAATTTGAGGAGAACATCTATCTTAATAATATTGAGTCTTCCAAACTATGTAGTATATCTCCATTTATTGAGATCTTCTTCATAGTATTTTTAGCATTCTGTGTGAAGGTTGTACTTTTGTTAAGTTTATGCCTAAGAATTTTATATTTTGATGCTATTGTAAATATTATTTATTTTTAATTTTTTTTCCAATTATTTGTTGTTAGTATATGGAAATGCAATTGAGTTTTATATATTGACCTTGTGTTATCTTATCAAATCCATCTATTAGCTGTAGTAGCTTTTTTTGTAAATTACATGGGATTTTCCACAAAGGCAGTAAAGTTGTATACTAATATAGGCAGTTTTACCCTTTTTTCCCAGTCAATATGCATTCTAAGAAATAAACCTCAACACATACCTCAAAAAAAAACACCTCAGAATTAATCATAGATTTAAATGTAAAACATAAAACTGCAGAACTTCTGGAAGATATTATAGGAGAAAATCTGCATGACCTTGCATTTAGCAATGAGTTTTCACATACAGCAGCAAAAGCATGATCGATGAAAGGAAAAAAAAAAAAAGGTAAATTTGACTTTATCAAAACAAAAATGTTTGCTCTGTGAAAGACACTGTTAAGAAAATGAAAAGACAAGCCACAGCCTGGGAGAAAATATTTACAAGTCATACACTGGTAAATAACTTGTATCTAGAATATACAAAGAACGTTTATCATTTATCAATAAGAAAATAAGAATATGGGCAAAGATACAGACAGACACTTGAAAAAGATAAAAAGATGGCAAATAAGCATATGAAAAGGTGCTCAACATCATTTGTCACTAGGGAAATCTAAACTAAAACCACAATGAGATATCAATACACACCCATTAAAATGGTTGAAATCCAAAATCCAAAAATACCAAATGCTGGTGAGATTCAGAACTACAGAAACTCTTGTTCATTTGCTGGTGGAAATGCAAAATGGTCTAGCCTCTTTGGAAGACAGATTGGCAGTTTCTTATAAAGACTTACCTCATGGCCCAAATGTTCATACAAAAACCTGTACATAAATGTTAACAGCAGCTTTACTCACATTCTCCAAAAACTTGATGCAATCAAAATGTTTTTAAACAGATGAATGGATAAGCAAACTGTGGTACAACATACGATGTAGTATTATTCAGCAACAAAAAGGAATGAGCTACTGATGCATGCAACAACATGGGTGAATCGTAAATGCATTTTGCTAAGTGAAAGAAATCAGACACAAAAGCCTACATATTTTATGAATTCCATTCATATGACATTCTGAAAAGGCAAAAATATAGAGATGGAAAACAGAACAGTGGTTGCCAGGGGTTGGGAGAAGAGGACTAGTTGACTGCAAAGGGGACATGCAGAGAAATTTTTAAGGTGATGGAACTGTTGTGAATGGTATTGGGGTGGTAGATACATGACTCTATGCATTTGTCAAAACTCATAGAATTACACATCACAAAGGGTGAAATTTAATGAATGCAAATTAAAAAAAATCAACCAAGATGTTGCAGGATCCCAGGATGGAATGCAGACCATCACAAATGAATCTAAATGTATTACATATATATGACATAATTCGCTGAAGGGGAAAGAAAGGAGCTGACCTAAGTAACTTTGAAAAACAGTATTTTGACTGGAAACTGTAAGGCTAAATACAGAAAGAGCTATACAAAACACTTTACCTTGTTTGTAAATTAGTTTCTCACAGGGGTATGAGTCAGTAATTCTAAAAGTACTTCAGTAATTCTAAAAGTACTTTATATTTATACTAAGATTGAACAAATAAGTGAATAAGTGGTAGGCAATGGGAACAGGTTTCTCATTGTCAGCGAAAGAATTTACAAATAAGCAAAGGAGACAGAATGAACCCTGTATTACTGGGTTAGAGTAGGAGACAGCAGCATGAACATATGTGTTTGTATATACACACACACACACACACACACACATACATACAGAGATATATACAGAAATAATTATAGATATTGTGTCCATATGTGTTAGTACACATGCATATATTTTATAGTTATGACCACAGAGAGGACCTAGAAATAGTGACACCCCAATAGCAATAAGCACTCTTGTGACTAGATCTTGTTTTCTAAAAACCATTCTCCAGTAAAGGGAACCATGGCTTCTTGGAGAAATGGCTGGTTCTAAAGCTGGGTTAACTTGTAGTGCCAGAAAGTAAAGAAATGCTCAAAAAAACAAAAAATACTGAGGGTGTGTCAAAGGGAGTGTGTGACAGGAGTCAGCCTGAAAGAGCTCCCAATGGCCAAAGCTGAAACACGTTGAGCAACAAAGTGAATAAGAGTTTTGGATTATAATCCAAAGAACAAAATAAATATACATGAGTGCATACTAATATAAATAAAGGGTTGAATAAATAAATAAATAATAGGAGAGAAGGCACAAATCTTCCTTACTGAAGAATTCCAAATAATATATATAGGTACTGCCACCCTTTTGGGATGTGGAATTTAATTCCTGCCTCTACTCCTTCAGTGTGGCCTGCACTTAGTGACTTGCTTCCAAAAAGTAGAGCATAGAAATGGAAAAATAGTAACTTTAGAGTGGAGAGGCCTGGCAAGCCAGGTGATCAAAGTTAACATCATCAATGACCAGTCATGTTGATAGCATGTACCCTTCATAGGTGCTTGACCTCTGGGCTAATCTTCCCTAAAACCCATATCCCCAGTCTAATCATGAGAAAAACACTCAGACAAAACCAAAACTGTCAACTTCCTAATAAACAACAAAATACTCACAAACTGTCACGGACAAGAGGAGATTCAGGAGCCACGATAAGTAAATGCAGTGTGGTATCCTGGATGGGTCCTGGAATGGAAAAGGACGTTAGAGGGAAAATTGGTGACATCTAAATAAAGCCTGGGATTTGGTTGATAGTTAATAGTTATATTAATCTCTTCGTTCTGACAAATATAGCCCAGTTATGTAAGGAGTTAACATTAGGAGAAACTGGGGTATAGGATCTTTCTGTACTACTTTTGCAACTTTTATGTAAATCTGAATTTTTTTTTTAATAAGACCTTTACAATGGCTAAAGTTTAAAAGCCTGACAATACCAAGATTGGCAAGGATGTGGAGAAACTGAAATCCTTATGCATCGCTGATGGGAATGTAACATATAGTACAGGCACTTTGGGAAAAAGTGTGGTGGTACCTTATAAAGTTAATAAAATCATTTACCAAATGATCCAGCAATTTTGCTCCTAGGTATTTATTCAAAAGAACCAAAACATAAGGACCTGAGAATTCAGAGCAACATTATTCATAATAGTCCCAAACTGGCAACAACCCAAATGTCCATTATAGTGAGTGGATAAACAAAGGGCAGATCATCCATACCCAGGAATACTCCCCAGCAATTAAAAGGAACAAAATATTAATACGTGCAACAACATGGATGAATCTCAAAAACATTATGGTAAGTGAAAGAAGTCAAACACAAAAGACTACAAATGATTCCATTTACATGCAATTCTCAAAAATGGAAACCTATAATGACAGAGGGAGATCGATGGTTGCCTGGGGCTGGGGCAAGGAGAGAGGATCAAGTGCCAAGATGCAGGAGGAAACTTTTAGGCCGAGGAAACTGTTTTGATAGTGTTTATAAAAATAGTGTTTATAAAAATCCATCACACTGTTCACTTAAAGTTAGTAAATTTAAAGTAAGTAAATAATACCTTAATAAACAAACAAACAAAGTTTTTTAATAAAAGTAGATAGGAATAGACAAAAAAAGTTAGAATGACGGTCAAAAAAACCTTTTGGAGCAACTACTACCCTCAATACAGGGACTTTTCAAATCCTTGTTAAATAGATAATAGCATATTGTTAAGAAAATGGAGGCTGCCTGGTTTTTCTTGATGTATTCTTTCCCTTTTTTAAGTATAAGATTTATACCTACCAAGATTCCTGTTGAGTGTTTCTCTTTTACAATATTTTACTATTCACTCCTTTAATAGCACCACAATTAGTGAGATTATTAAGAGAATGGTGCCCATAAATGTAATAGTCGCCATTCTTCTTTTCTTGGGCATATTTTCTGTTATATTATTTGTTATATTTGATATATCTGTTGTATTCAAATCCTTTAGAGGAACAGTGGGAGACAGAGTGGGAAGAGGAAATGAGGAAGAAGAGAAGATCCACTGTCAATGCTTCTTCCAAAACCTACTTTCTCCGGACTGGAAGGGCTCATCTGTGCATGGAAGTGGCAGCTCCTTCTATCGCACATGCCTTCGTAATTGCACTCCATAGGGAAGCAATCATAATTGTATACTGTACTATTAACACAAGTCCTGTTAATACATACTGAGTTCACATCAGCCAATCCCCTGGCTATCACAGAGGCAATGATGTCTCTGTCCCAACAGATTTTTCTTCTTCCGATGAGTGTTAATGTAATATGTTCTGGTATTTCAGGGATAGCCTCGGCATGGATACATTGCCACCACCCACATAATGTATCTTGCCTCCTACAGCTTTTATATTTACTACCTGTAAGTCCATAGTTGCCAAAGTGCTCATTTGTTAACTTAAGTACATCACAGCACTGACATGGAACATCCCAAGCCACTGCTCTGAAAATGCTTTGGCATTGCAAATATTGAGAGGAACAAACTTTTTAATGGTGACAGTAAGCGCCTCTTGAGCAAGGAGTTCCATCTTGTTTTTAAGTATTGTCTGGGCAGACTTGACCTCCCATTGCAGAACTGTGCAAGGTCACATTCATTTTCTTCTTGCCTACACACAAATCCATATGGTTGAAACTGACAGTTAAGACAGCAAAGACCAATGCCACAGTGTGCACCAGATTTAAATTAAAATCTGGTTGGCAATGTTTGTTGTTTTTACAGTCTTCTTTTGAGTCATGGTCATTTTCCTCTCCTTCATTCACAACTCTGTCTCTACACCCTTTTACCAAAAAGGTCATCCCTGGTATATTATTTAGACAATCAGCCTTTGAATATAATAATAGTCAAAACTACAACTACCAAAACCCACAAGCCCTGTGCTTACTGTATTATTTCTGAATTGAAAACATGCAGAATCATGGCGTGCGTCCACACTCTCTCCCAGTTCATGAGCAGATATAAAACCAAGTGAAATTATGTTTACGTTTGGAAAGAGGCTTGTTGAAGAACCAAGGAATATAGAACAAACTGTTCCAACTCAAGGCTATCCAAAGACATGAGGATAAGTTTTTTTATATGTTAAGTGTGACCAATCTGGTTGAAGTCAGGGATACAGGATGGCTTTACCAAGCTTGAGAAAGAATACAGAATATCATGTAAATGTTTTTGTGTAATGTTTATCAAATCAGTCCAGATTTCAAGGACCACTAGATACATTTGTAACTTCAATGGCTGAAACTGGGAGCCCATTAAAGCCTGCTAAAAGAATATCATCATTTAAAGTTTAGGATAGAGTCAATTCCACAAATACTTTCTCCTGATATCCAATATAATGAACAACCCCATATGTCTTCTATAAACATATTTATAGAAATATAAATTTTATGTTTATATGGAAATACTCATGTCTTTCTGCCCTTCTATTTCTTATTTGTTGAGTCTGGGGTCTTAGTGCTTAACTTCTCATCCTTTAAGAGCTGGAAGAGGCTTTGAGGCGCTCAATTATGCAAACCCAGTCATCCAACTTCAGCCTGCGGCAGGGTGGGGGCGGGCAGGCTTGCAGGCTCTGGGTCAATAAGGATGACTCCAGACCTTCTCCCTGGTCCGGGAAGGAGAATACCCACAGGTGAAGGGGCAGCAGGAGCCGACTCAGAGCTGCTGAGATTCGGGACGGGGTCCTGCTCCCGCAGGGTCTGCCCTGCCGCGGGCTTGGCTGTGCGGTTGGACTGCGGAGGAGCAGAGAGAGCGAGGGCGCCAAGCGGGAACCGGGAGGAGGATACAGGAGCGTCTGGGATGAAGTAACGGGGAAATTGGGGGCCAATCCAATTTATGAAGCCCAGTAACATCTTCTAATGCTGCTCTATGCATCGCTAGACACTGGTTTAGTGTTAACTTTTAAACAAATCAGAATTGAGATTTTTATCGAGAGTTCTGAGTCCTAGATTCTTCCTCTTCTTATGGGGCCTTGTGGCTGCATTTGTTGGTGCATTCTGGAGGAGAACCTCCGGTTGGATAAGCTAATCACTGAGCTGCAGGAGAGCGCTTGATGGTCTTACCTAATTGCCTTTGACCAGCCTGTGGCAAACAGTCCTTAGACCCAAGTTATGTATATTTTTTGAACAGTAACTAACTCAACATCAGTCAGGTGAGGGTGTCTCTGCAGGTGCAGGCAGGTTAGCTCTTGTTTTCTGGTGATTTCTTCTGGAACTCCCTGCCATCTGGGTTGTCCCTCGCCTGGCACCCTTTTACCACCTAACAGAGGTATTAGCCTGTGGCTCAGAAACAAATACCAGTTTGATGAATGCACCAGTCCTACCTAGTCATTATGTTCTGTTGTTCTATTGTTACGTCCTTCATACATGCATGTATTTAGCAAGTGCTGGTAGTGTTAAGAGATGGAGATATATCTACTTACATGCCTTCCCTCCCACATCTTAAGAGACTGGCCATGAAAACAACAACATTAAACGAACAGTAACAAAGTGTACTAGCCGGTAATGTCCCAGTTATTGACACTTACTTAAAAGAACAGTAGATTGCTGAAACTCAAAGTTTGACTTGTTCAATTTTCCCTTCTATGTGGTTTTGGAATGCTGTTTGGTCTGTGAAAACTACCTTGAGTCAACACAGCTTTACTATACAGTAATCTTTAATTACCTTTCCCCCAACATCTTCAGTTTTTGTTGGCAGGACCTGGAACTTTTGTTAAGTGATTGTAATAACATACTTTACTTCGTAACTCTTCTACTTTATGACTCTCTTACTTTAAAAAAAGTGTTAAGTTCACAATTGTGTCATCAACTACTAGAGTTAATTTTGCAATGTAACAGGGTCTTACTCATTACTCTTCTTTATTCCTTGTATTAGTAACACCATAAATACTTGGGATTGTTGTGTTCTGAGGAATTGCTACTTTTGTCATTAAGCTCCATGTAGACTTCTGGAGCCCACTGTCTGCACACCTCCCTTCTTTGGTGCCCTGCCCTGCAGATTCCAGCTGCTTCAATTGCTCTGAACTCTGATGGCTGCCTTCTCTGCTAAGCAGGATTGTTGTGCTATATTTGGGCTTCAGCTCATGATGCTGCTGTTGGGAAACCGTTCCCAAGCAGAGAATTGAGGTAATCATGGGGCTTTCCTCCTAAATTTCCCTTCTCTCAGGAACCAAAGTCTGGTACACCTGTGATCCATTGTCTGAAAACATTTTGTGGTTTTTTATGGAGGAAGGGTTAGTTTGATATCACCTTCTCCAACATAATCAGAATTGGGGGTTTACCATAATCTTTTAATTGCTGTGCCTTTATAATATTAATTATAAGATAACCCCCAATGACCCTCACCCTTATATAATCTCCCTTTATGTGTGGGCAGAACCACCTATGGGATATCATCCCTGTGATTTTTTGTTGCATTTTCTGAAATACAAATGACTTTGCAGATGTGATCAAGATCCCAGATCAGTTGAATTTAAGATATGGAGAGCCACAGTGAACCTAACTAATCAGGTGAACTCTTAAAAGGGACTTCTTCCTGAAGAAAGAGATCTGAAGGTTGAGAGGGCTTCAATACCTGGAAGATTCTCCAGTGCTGGATGAAGGGGTCATGTGGCAAAGAATGCCAGAGGCCTCTCGGAGCTCAGAGTGGCCCCTGGCTGACAGCCAGTAAGAAAGTGGCAGCCTCACTCTTACAGTCACAAGGTTGCTGAATTCAGCTGACAACCTGAATGAGCTTGGTGGTGAATTCTCTCCCCGAGCCCCCAGAAAGGACTGCATCCTGGCTGACATCCTGATTTCATCCTGTGAGACCTTGTCCTGAGATCCCAGCTAACCCACGCCCAGACTTCTGATCTGTGGAAACTGTGAGATAATAAATGTGTGTTGTAAGTGGCTAAATTTGTGATAATTTCTTATTCAGCAATAAGAAACCAGTACAAATATGACATGGAGAAGACCATAGAGTGGTGGCAAGTCCTAAACTGTGTGGGAAGGGATGTCTGCATACTGATCAGGCTAAATTGGGTGTATCACTTCCTCGTCTAATTCATTGTGACCTATTAAGTCGTGCAGAAATACACAGATATGGGTACCAGGATGGATCCTATGCAAGAAGGGATTATGTGCTTCAGAGTAGACAAAAACACTCTGAATTTGGGATCACTCTACCACACTGCAGGATTCAAAGACAAGAGACTCATGGGAGTCTGCTTCATTCTCATCTCCTAAATAAAAAAGTTAATATGGAGAAACAAAACAGACTGTGGAGCAGGAAGAGTCAGAATTACAACAGGAAAACAGCTTCTACATCCTCATGGGTCCTTGGGGGAAGTTCTGTCAGAAGGAACTGGCATGGGGCCTTCTTCTGCATGGGCTAGTACAGAGCCTGGGAGAAGTTCAGAGTCCTGGATTCAGAGCATAGCAGCAAGAGGTAAATAAATTGATTAGTTATGCATCTTGCAGCAAGAGATCTGAGAAGGGCATTTTCATGAACACTAGAGGTCCCCATATGTTGACATTACTCAGAGCCAGAATCTAATAAGACCCAGAAGGTCTTCGTATTTCCCTTCCCTCAGTCACACTAGTAAATGACTTCAGGTCCCTCTAGGGAAGGCTCAGAGGAACATTTACAAAAGATGCTTGTGGCTGCATTGCAGTGTTCATTCTTCCTCAAAAGGACCCACTCTCTCCTCAGCCAAGGAGCTCCAGAATCTATGAACTGGATGAGAAGTCACACATTCCCACTAGGGTGCCTCTACCAAGTCTCTGTCCCCTAGACATAATTTTTCTGATTATTATGTAAATCAACAGTTTCTTTGTAGGCTTCCTATTTATTTTATTCCCAGGGGTTCCATGATAATCAGTCCCACCACATAACCCTACCTCTCAAAGTAATAACTCCCACTCTGTCACTTAGCTGGTTAAGTGCTACCACCTGTCCTCCACTCCTCCAGAATCCTGTTATTACCACTGACATCAGAGAAGCCAAATCTATGGTGACATTTCCCACCCTCACCTCCAGCCCACATTGATAGATACTGTAGAGCCTTTTCGTGGATGTTGGTGTTACCCCTCTCCCATGCATTTCTTAATGCCTTGGTGAAGAGAATGTCTTCTGGACTCTTCATAGTAGCAGTCAAAGAAACAAGGAGTGAAGTAATTCTTATGGAAACCCAGTGAGAACTGGGATCGTGGAAGAGGGGCTACTGAAGTCATGGAGGGTTGCAGCCACTGCCAGATACTCGGTGCCAAAGCAGGAAGGGAGAAGAGAGAATTTCCGACCTCACTCTCCCCTCCCCTTCCAAGCTCCAGCTGCCATTGGCCAAGCCTACCAGGAAACCTGCAAGCAAGAGAACCCAAGGGGTGCATTGCGCAAGGGACAAGCTTCCAGTGGCACAAAGCAGGACAGAAATCAGTGGAGGGAGGATCTGGGGTTGGGGAGTGAAGGGTAAAGGAGAAAACCAGCTAATAACATTAGCTAACTTTAATATTGTACTTGGTAGGTATTTTTCCACTCAATTTACACCTAGTAAATGGGTTTAATCCTCACAAAAATCCTGCAGGGTCGAATTGTTGTCCTTGTCTTATGGATGAGGAAACTGAGCTGAAGTTCTCCAGTTTTTGCAGTCCTGTTCAGAAAAGAAAGTTCAGCATAAATCACTGAACCAGGAGTCGGGATAGGATTTTCAATTATCACTCCAACAGATACATTATAAGGGGCCACCAGCTCATTTAATGCCTTTTTAAGTTGACCTTAAAAGGCCAGGTAGCACTGAGCCTGGGGAAGCCATGTTCAACTGTAATGAGCAATACACAGAGAGTAACAACCTAAGGAAAGAAGCCAGAGAGAAGATGAGATGCCCAAAGAGAACCATATACCACATGGCCCCAGAGAGTCTAATGGTTCCTCATTTCCCCAGCCAGAGCCCCCAAGGCCCAGCCACACTTTGTTTTTGCAAGATGTCTCTTTATCCTTTCAACAATTCGGCTTGAATTTGAGCTGGTTGGAGTGTGCTTCTCCTTCATAAACTGAAATCTTAAACATTAACAATGTCCAGTTAACTGTGAACACAGCAGTTAGGTTATTTAATTAACTTCCCTAGGACATTAGAATCAGTGATCCATTCTAAGGTGAAATGTTTTTGTTTCACCTTAGAATGGATCCCTTAATGTTTAGAGGGATCCCTGGACAATATGAAAATTGACTGGACTCCTATGGATCACCAAGTCAGTGTAGGGGAGATTTCCCCGGAGATCCAGAGGACATGATGAATTCCTATGGTAGGAACTGAGATGGTTGCCGTTGGCACAAATTAGGGGAAGGGGCTTGGGCTGGAACCAGTGGGCTCAGGCTTAGGGGAGTTCTTTGCTTTTGGAAACACGTATCCTAAAGTATTCAGCTGAACACCTTCTGACTGCTGCGTCCAAGTGTTCCTGGGGCCATTTCAGATAAGAAGCTCTCAGGTTTCTATACTCACAAACACTGAGCCAACCATGACCATCTGTGTCATAGCCAAATGTTTGTTCATTTGATGTGTATGCAAAGAGAAGAGACAGACAGTGAGCTGGAACGTTATAAAGTGTGTCACATTAGGAAACAAAGGCAAGACATGGCAATAAAACCATAAGATTTATTCATTGTACGGCTTACCCCTATGAAATATGCAATAAAATTCTTATCTAAAGTATGTTTAGGTAATCGTTGAAAAGGAACATCGTCATTCAAAGAGATATGAAGAAACTTTCTCAGCTAAGCATATGGGCTAGATTAGAAAGAAAACAATAAGTAAAGGACATGCCTTTGTCCTGGAAAAGTAACTGATGGCATTTTCCAAAAAACTACCTGTATTTAATTCCATAGCTTGACCCATAGGCTAAAATTTGAGGCCCACCCACTAGTTCTTGGCATTAACTCAGCATTCCCTTCTTTTAAATATTACCAAGACCTGTGTCTCTCCAGATCTTTTTTTTTTTTTTTAACCATCCTTATTTACGAAGGATACAATGAAGAAACAAAGAGTTATTTCTCTGCCTGTGGGCATGGGCATTATGACTCAGCAATGAGACATTTTCCCAACAGTGACCCCAGGGCCTCCTCTGCCTGATCACTTGCATATTCTGTGTGGTTTGACAGGAACTCACGCTGAGCCCAGGATTCCTTATACAATTAACCTCCTTTCTGAAGCCCAAGGTGATCATGGTGGCGATGGTGATGGGAGATGTCCCTAGAACCCATGGATGCTGCTCATGCCCCGTAAGTTATCAACCATGTCTCCAGTTAGAAGAATTCACACATGTATAAGAGAGAGGCCCCTTTAGGAGCAACAAAAGCTTTTTCCCCACTGATACCTCACTGGTGGGAATGTAAAACGGTATGATTGCTTTGGAAGAAGTCTGGCAGAGTCTTAAAAACTAAGCTTCTACCTTTTGTATGACTCAAATTCCTGGATATTCATGCAAGACAAAGTAAAACATATGTTCACAAAATGACTAATACAAGAATGTTCATAGTAGTTTTATTCATAATAGCAAAACTGGAATCATTCAGGTGTCTACCAACAGGAGAATGGATAAACCAACTGCAACATATTCATTCAGTGGAATAGTAAAAAGGAACATAACATAGATGAATCTCAAAAACATCATATTGACTGAAAGGGTACTTAATCTTTAATTCCATTTACAGAAGTTCTGGAACAGGTAAAATTAATCTATAGTAGAAAAAATCAGAACAGTAGTCTGCTATGGATGGGGCAGGAATTGAGAAGGTGCATTAGGAACTTTCTAGATCTTCATGAGGCTTGGGTTACACTGGCATGTGCATTTGTCAAAAACAGTGAATGTAGACATTGTTCATTTCATTGTAGGTGAATTTTGCCTAGAAAGAAAAAAAACTAAATAATTATTTAACTTTAGTAAATGATGTCCATGTTGAAATATTTAGAAGGAAGGGTAGTAATGTCTGCATTAAAATTTTTTAAACACATTAAGAAAATAAGATGGATTGATGGATGGAGAAGATGAGTAAACATATAGATATATGATAAAACAAGTATTGTGACTTATACTGATAGAATACAACTATACAAAACTATTATACCACCTTTGTAAAAGTCTTCCAACTTTGCTGTATGTTTGAAAATTTTTATAATTTCAAGCTTTTGAAGTCCCCACAAGGAGGGAAAACGCCAGCTACATCGTGCATCAGCCACACCAAGGATTGTTCATTAGAATGCCACCTTCTCACCCAGAAGAAAATTATCCTGCGTAATCAATTTGACGAAGAACTGGCCAAGCCATTCCAGGAGTAACCAGTCCTCCCTCCAAAGCCCCTGGGGACTAGACGGAGAGCTTTGGGAGGCAGCTGAGCTTTGGCCTCAGCTTCTTCCCCTCCCCTCAGCAGAGCAGCACAAATCACATTTCCTAGTTTCTTCATGAGTTGGCTCTAGCCCACAGTCTGCTCCTTAAAAAGATGGCCTCTGACTGCCTCTAACCAGGTCTTCTTGTGGAAGACTCAGAATTGTTTCTCTTATCCAGGCTGACCATTGTGGGATAAACTGTTCCCTCACTCGACTGGAAGTCCTGGGAAGACAGAAAGCTGCAAGGGGGGCTCCAGCCAAGCTGCCTCACAGACCCACCGATCCTCACCGGCATTCTCTTGTGTACCCAGTAAAATATGTTGAGCCTTTTCTCCATGCCGGGTTCTCTGTTATGTGCTGAAGTACAGCAACGGGCCTCTGTTCCCAGGTGCTCACTTCACTAGCCTTTCTGCACCCTTTAGTGATACCACTAACACCTTCACCCAGGAATTTCCTGGGCTTTTGCTTTTTGGCTCTGGATCTTCAGGAATGGGTTGCTAACATTATTAAGGACTAAGATTGCTGAAACACCTAATGGGTATATCCTGGAGCCTATCACCACGAGGCCCTTCTCCGGAAGCCTCAGGTGAGATCACGTCCATTGTACGCACCTGAAAGGTACCAAATGCATTACCTTTCATTACACTGGACTGGGTGACACTTTGTGGAGACCCGGACACAAACAGGGCCCTCTCATCCCCTTATTGTCCGTTCCACAGCCTCGAATCTCCCCAAGTCAGAAAACATAAGATCTACCCATTTGTTTATTTTATGATTTTTTTCAGTTTTAGGAATGTTTGAAAGCACAGAAAAGAAGAAAATGGCATAAATCCATAGTCTTGCTCCCCTAATAAATGACTTTTAATATTGGCTTCCTGTTTTTTTAAAGAAAACTTCTCTATTGTTTACATAAAATATTAGACATCTTTTGAAATTCAAAATGAAAAGGTCTGAGAGAGTTCAAGGGTGTAAATAATTTTCAGGCCTGAAGGTTAGTGATAAGAATTTTTTCCTGTCATTGTTCCTGTTTTATTGAAGAGGTTAGAAAGTGGGCACACTGAGTGCCTTGTGGGGAGTTTGTGGTTGGGTGTACTCAGAAATGGAGGGAGGCTGAAGTTACTGCTTGCTTACAGTCTTGCCTCAGCTTGGCTTATTGACGTCTGTGCAAACAAGCATAAAACATGTGCATGGAAGTGTGCTTGCATTCCCCTGAAAGCAAGCAATTTGGCTAGAAGATTGGGAGTGAATGATATTCTACCCTTCATCTCCAGCCTGTATGTGTCTCAGTAAGAAACAGAGTACTTCAGAAAGTATCCAAGTTGTAAATATATGGTATTTATTTATTAAGCTCTTACAATATACCAAGCACGGTGTAAGCTCTTTGCATTCATTATCTCATATAATAGTCACAATTACTCTGTGGAAAATGTACTATTAATGCCTGATTTTATTAATAGGAAAACAGAATTCTTGAGGCTGCCTTCCTCAAAGTCCCCAGGTGAAAAGTGGCGGAGCCCGGTGAGAACCTAAGTTTCTGGTGCCAAAGCCCACACACCTGACGCCTGCACTCACCTCCCTCCCTCCGAATCTGTTTGTGTTAGAAAGGACCTCAGAAATCATCCACTCCAGCCCCATTATTTTAGAGATGAGGAAACT
>PVKY010006286.1:0-16187 GCA_004027775.1 Bradypus variegatus
CTTTGCTTCAGGAAGCTCTGCACACCCACGCCCAAAGGCAAACCACAATTGCAATAGCAGGGACATCTGTTGGCTGCTTGCTCAACCACAGTTCGCTTGAACTTTTAACCTCTCAATGGCCTGCGACTTCTCATTATGAAGGAGGTGTAAGGGGAATGCTCAATTCCCAGGCACAGCCTCTGGCAGGAGGCAACAGGGGTGAAGAATTTGGGGGATAAATCCCCCCGTGTTGTTGTCTGGCTTAATCTGCCTGTAAAGTAAGTGAAGTGTTCTTGCTGCTAGCTTACTTCCCAAAACCTTTTGGCTGGGAAGCTGTTTTCTTCCCAGGAGTTACACAGCAAAGGAGCAAACCCAGCCTGAAGTACGGCGCACATCTCGCTCACCGCGGCCTGGTGCCAACAACGAACACTGCACCGCAGCACAGGTCTTTAATACAAAAGGGAAGCGGGGCCCACCCCCGCCCGCGATCCGCGGAAACGCTCCGGGGCAGTCTCGGCTCGCGACTTGGAGACTCCTCTGCGTCCTATCGTGGGAAATTCTTGGGGTACAGCTGGAAGAGCTTGCCTTCCTGGGTTGGCTCAAACCCATACTTTTCCAGGTTCTCAGGATCAAAACTCCCTTCTCTGACGTCTTTTTCAATGGCGGGCGCGACTGCTTCCAGAAAGAGCTGCTTGGCCGTTAGGGGCGTCTCCGCGCCCGCGGGAGCGCGGTAGGTCACGTAGGGCTTGAGCCTGAAGCCGGCCAGGTCTGGGACGACGAACTCCGGCACCATCTCTTTTATCGTTACAAACCTCCCGCCGGGGGCGCGCACGCCCGTGCCCTTGGCGCCCCGGCTCTTGTAGAAGGAGCGCGGCCCTCGCTTGCTGGTCCACTTGCTCATGCGGTCGGCGCCGCGGACCAGGCCTCGAGTCACTGCGGTCAGGAGACCCATGCTGCGCGCCTGTGGGGGCGAGAGGAAACCGTCAGAGGTGCCCGGGCCCGAGCCTCCCCACAGAGGCAGCCCCGGCTGCCGGAGGGGCAGCTGCACACTTACGACGCGCACGCGAGCGCGGGCAGGCGTTCCTGGAGCGAGCGCGGGCAGGCGCTCTCCGGCGCGGGGAGCCCGAAGGCCGCTTCTGCTGCTTCCGGTCTCGGCCGTCCGCTCCCGGCCGGGGGCCGCAGCGCCCCACCTTGCAGCAAGGCTAGCTCCGATTGGCTGCCGCGGCAGCCAATGCGAAGTTTCGGCCCTGCGAGGGCTGTCGGCGGCGCGGGAGCGCGCCGGGCGGGTGATCTCCTCAGGGCTTGGCCCGTTCTGGGGCCGTGCGCGCGCGCGGCGAAGCCCCGCCCTCAGCCCGGGCGTCAACCGGCGCCCCTCCTGGTACCGTCCCCGCCGCGGGCCGGCCCCCGCGTCCTCTGGCACTCCCGCGCCGGGATCCCGCTCCCCGGCAGCCGCCCTCCGCAGCTCTAGCCTCCCGGTGGCTCTCGGCCGAACCGTAGCCCTTGGCGTCGGCGGCGCGAGCGGCTGCCGGTGCGAGGCGGAGTCGCCGCACCGAGCGCGTTAGCCCTCGTGACACCGCCGGGCAGCCGGGGCCGCCGCCTGCGCCCTGCCCTAGGTGGGCTACGGCGTAGAGGAGCCCTCCTTCCGCCCCTCGGGGTCAGGGGCTGGAGACCCAGGGGCTCCCGCTGGGGCCACCGGGGAGGTGGGAGAGCGTCCCGTCCCCTGGCTGACGCGCGGCCTCGGGACAGCGCCGGGGGCAGTGTCCCGAGGGGGTGGCTCAGCGGAAGGCGGCCGGGGCTCCTGGAAAGCGAGTCCTTCACGCAGAACGCTTTCCGACAGGATTTTGCTTTCAGTGAAAAAACCATTTGGCTTGGAAAGAACCGGGGAGTAAGGCTGAAGTGCTTGCTCTCCTCATTTAAACACGAGTTAGCGGACTATTCGGCCCTTGTTGGAACCGGGTTCTCTCCTTCTCATCCCTGAATCTGTTTTGTGTTTAGCCATGGAGGAAGACTCCGACAGCTGCCCGGAGGTATGTAACCCAGGGGCCTCAGTGAGGAGTGGGTCCTTAGCGCCCCCAGCCCCGTGAAGAAGAGGCAGGGTTCCGGGAGCGTCTCCTCCCCTGCTGCGGGAATGCCGCGCCCCGGGCTCGGTTGAGGGCCTGCCTTCCCCCTCCCAAGGCCACAGTTGTTATTTCCAGTTTCCCTTTACGGCTTTGCCTGCTCCTTTGGCTTAGGATCTTTTTCTCAGTTAGACAACTGTAGCCACATCACAAAGGCCTCGATTCCTGAGGCCTGTTAGCCCAATGAAAGCAGTGGTGGAAAGCCAGCAGAGGCTGGGATGCTCAGCAGTGGGCCACGGCCGCCCCCCTGGATAATCCCGACTGCCCCAGAAGTGGGTCTGTTGAGCACTGAGGGACTCACGCACTCACGCAAAGGATCACCAGAGGTGCCCTTCGGCAGCCCCGGCCGCCACGTGAGCAGAAGGTGGAGCTGTGCTTGGGACCCGGGAAAGGCCTCCATCCCAAGGCACGAAGCCCTCCCTGCTTAGGTCTGCCTCCTTCCAGACTGCTTACTTATTCCATCTGGTGCAGACTTCTGTTGGGTGCTTTTTGGGGTGCCCTTCAGCTTTCCTTGGGCTTCCAGGCCTGGGTTGCAGTGTCTGAGTCCTGGCTCTCGGCAGCGCTGGCAGGTTGCTTTAGTTCTTGGCACTGGCGTGCAGATGTGACAGGACTGACACGTAGCCATTGCCCTTGCTCCCGCCTTGTTCTCCCATCTGGCCGCTTGGGAGGAGGGGTGGTATCACACGAGAGCACGGGGAGTGGCGGTGGCGGTGGCGGTGGTTGAGCTGAAGTCCCTTGCTCATCTGCATCTTCTCTGCGGAACTCACCGGCCGTCTGCCCACTGCCGTCCCACGTCTCTCCTCTCCCTTCCCTTCATGCCTCCCTCCTACCCACAGACCTTGGATTTCTGGCACCCCTGCCACACTTTCCCTAGAGACAGCAGGATGGCAGGCACACGGAGCCCACTCTGCTTCCAGTTTTTCTTTGTTCAGCACATCCTCAAAGCCCAGCTGGCCCCGTGGGGGCTTCTGAGCACCCCTGCCATGGCTGGTGTTGGTGTTCAGAGAGCACTGACCCACGGCCTTGACATCCCCTGTGGTGCAACAGGGCTTCCTCCTCTGGCCTGGTGCCTGAGGAGGGGTAAGGCGCAGGACTCAGATGTGTGAGCGCTGCTCAGAGCATTTGTTCTTGGTGATGGCACAGCTGCTGTCCCTGCCTGGCTGTGTCCTGGGCAGCGTCACTTGTTTCTGGAAATCTTCGACTGCATCTCTCTCTGCTTGTCTCCCCAGCCTCGGCTCTCCCTGACTGTGTGTTCTCTGCCCTAGGCTGGCTTTTGCCTGGGTGCCACCCTGCGCTCGTGGGGGCTGCAGTTGACGGAGGAGCGCTTGCAGTCCACCATGGTAACCAACTTACATGCCCCCTGGGGATGACGAGTCCTGCCGGGTGGGATCTGGTGGCCTCCCCCTTGTTCCCTGCTGGCTTGTGCCTTCGCTCTGTGACTAGGGGGGGACAGGGGCTCTGTGGGGGACCTTGCTGATGGTGTGCTCTGTCTCTGGCCCCCGCCAGCTGTTGGGGATTGTGGTGGGAGCCCTCCTGGCCCTGGTTTTCGTCGGCATTACTGCCTTCTTTGTGTACAGGAGGGTTAAACAATCCCGTGAGTATCTTGGTTGGACCCCAGCTCTGGGGGGAGGGGTTGGGGAGCTTGGGGGTTGTGCAGTATTTTTGGGCCCTTGGAAGTAGCCCTTAAGCCTATGGCTTTTGTGGGAAGCCAGTGGTCTGTGCAGACCGAGGCTGAGTGCATCTGCTCAGGGCGTTGTCCTGCCCTTCCGGAGCACACCTGCAGCGGGAAGGGCAGGAAGACCCCTGCTCGCCTGAGATGAGTCTGCCAGGCAGCCCGCCTTTGCAGCCAACAGGAAGGCCCCACAGGGACCAGATGGGGCTGTGCCCTTTCCCACGGGCTGAGTGTCAGCCGGGGACAGGGATACGCTGACCTTCGAGCACCCGCATTCCCTGGGGCCCACCCAGGGCTGCAGTTGCTGCTCAGTCCTTTATGGTGACTCCACTGGGTTCTGGGCCTCGCACCTGCCCGGTGCTGGCCCCACAGACCTCCCTGCTTGCAAGGCCCAGCCCAGCCCAGGTCTGCCCTCTGCTCCTCCTGCAGGACAGCTGCAGCCTGCTGCTCCTCAGTATAGGTTCCGCAGGAGAGACAAAGTGATGTTTTACGGCCGGAAGATCATGAGGAAGGTAACGGGGTGCCGCTGGGTCTCCCCATGGCAGTTCCTGTTGCAGAGGAGAACATGGTGTATGCTGTTTTCTGGTCCCCGCCATGCCACGGGGGGCCCAGGCAGCACTGCGGCTGGTGACCACAGCCCTGCCTGCTTGGCTCCAGGTTTGGGGGACATGGGAAGTCATACTGAATGGAATGTGTGTCCTGTCTTACCCAACACCTCGTGGTCAGGAAGTGAGACCCAGGCTGCCTGTGGGGGTGGGGCCCTTGGTGAGGCCTTGGCCACACTGACCACACCCTGTGGTCGTGGACCCCATCTGTGGGTCTGCCCGCCAGCCAGGGAGCAGGCAGTCTGAAGCTCCTTGGGGGCCTGTGCCTAGCCAGGAGCAGACGCTCAGGAAATGCCTCTTGAGGGAGGACTGAGGGCAGCTGCTGAGGCTGAGGCCTGGCTGCGAGGGACAGTGGGCCAATGACCCGGGACCCTTGAGAATGCCTTGCCCAGCATGGAAGATGAGGCCTCCCTGCAGCTGTCCAAAGTAGAGGGATTCCCTGTTCCGAGCAGTTTGTCTTAACGAGGAAAGGGGACACAGAGCTCTTTCCTAGAAACATCCCCGGAGATGGAGATGTATGGGTGCAAGGTACCCCTTGTCCTTGGAGCATCCTGGTTCTGGCAGCTGCTAAGACTGGTGGTCTCTGCCAGGCTTGGGGCCTGGGCTGGTGAAGGAGTTGGGGTCTCTGGTGAGGGGCTGCATTCCCTGATAGTGTATGTGCCTGCCATGCTGTGGCAGCACGTGGCGGGAGCAGCAGTTTTCCCATTTCAGGGCCTGTAAAGAGACCAGCAGGTCCCCAGGCCCTGGCTCAAAAGGGTCTCCTTCAGTCCCCAGTGGGGTCTCCAGGGTCTACATTTTAACAAGCGCTGTCCTGGGCTGTGAGCTGGAAGGAAGAAGACCTTCCTCCGTCTTCCCAGGAAGCACTGGAATCATTCAGACGTTCTACAGAAACCACTTGTACCCATGTGTGTCAAAAGAGCCTTTATTTACTACTTTTCTCTGGTTGTAAAGTTAATTCTCCACCTTTGTGAATAATTTGCAAAATTAGAAAAGAAGGTATGTGAACGCTTTCCGTGAGTCAGTGCTGAGTACTGTCAGAGAAGCCACCACGAGGGTCGACTGTGCAGGCCTGAGGCCTTCTAGCCCTGGGCTGGGAGCTGGGGTGCACGGTGGGCACAGAGGCCCCACGGTCCTGGGTGCGGCCCTGGTGTGCCCTCCCGGGCTGGGGTCTGCTGTGGGCGCCCTTGGTCAGGAGCCCACTAAGGACTGCAGAGACAAGCAGAGATGCCCAGACCTGAAGGCCAGCAGGCCTCCCCGGGCCAGGGGTGAGAGGCTGCACGCAGAGGCAGCGTTTGGCCCAGCCAGGTGCTAGGCCCGCCACTCTCCTGCCCCCACTATTCTGGGCTGGCGAGTCAGTGACTCGGGAGAAGGTGGTGAAGCGTGTTCTGACGCCGACCCGGTGATGTGGGGAGAAAGGCGCCTTCAGGGGCGAGGTTGGGGGCTGGTCACTGTGTGCAGATACAGAGGGCGTTCCAGGTGGGAGCTCCTGCCGTCCAAGAAGAGGGTGGAGGGAAGGAGACCTCTGAAGGGTTTGGCCCTTAGTCAACAGCGAGGAAATGGCTGTAGTTGCCTAGGGCCGTGGACAGGGTCCCCTGGTGCCTCAGGGGCTTGGGCTGTGGTCCAGGGAGGGCTGCAGGGTCAGGACACATGGGGTCTCCCTCCTGCTCTGTAGGTGACCACCCTCCCCAACACACTGGTTGGGGGCACGGCCGCACCCCGGCAGCGGGCAAGGAAGAGGACCAGAGTCCTGTCTTTGGCCAAAAGGTACTGGAGGGCTCCAAGATGCATATCAAGCCCAGCCGCCCTCCCTGCCGTGCACTGCTCAGTGCGTCCCGGGGTTGCTGCCACCCACCCGGTCCCGCCTTGGACTGTGTCTGGAGAGAGGCCGTGGCGGTGGGGAGGGGCCCGAGGAGAGCGGGGATAAGCTCTGAGGCGGCTTCTGTTGAACCCTTTGGGCTTTTCCTTAGGGGACCATGCCTCTGCCTTGTAGGATTCTGCGCTTCAAGAAGGAGTCCCCCACCCTGCAGCCCAAGGAGCCCCCACCCTCCCTGCTGGAAGCTGACCTGACTGAGTTTGATGTTAAGAATTCGCACTTGCCCTCGGAGGTCCTGTACATGCTGAAGAATGTGCGGTAGGACAGGAGGGGACCAGGACGGCTTGCAGGCCACTTGGCCTTGGCGAGGGGTGCGCCGCATCTGCTCGCGAGGCAGCTCTTCAGCTGGCTTCCGGAGGGGTCTTCCCTGAGCACGGCGTGGTGGGCAGAGCTGGCTGCAGTGTCTGTCCCCTGCTGTCTTCACCCGCCAGGCGGTTAGGGTGGGTGGCAGGTGTCCCGAAGTGCTTCTGAGGGTGACGGAGGACAGCAGTACCTTTAACTTGCTCTTCTTAGCCCCAGTTCTGTTTTCTTGTCATTTCTGCGGTGTTGTGATCTTTAGTAATAGATTCGGAGCGCACGTGAGAAGTGTTTGGTGGATCAGGCAACCGGGAGCTGAGAGCTCCCCAAGGCAGGGCCAGGTGCTCCCTCCGTCTCTCCCTGACTTGTGTTCTGCTCCTTTTGCTGTCCCCGTTCTTTGCCCAGGAGAGTGATTTTCTGCCATCTGTTATTCTACTTGTGTGTTTCAGATTCACAGTCACAGCTCGGTACTCTGAGCTGGTGGGAAACCAAGCCGACAGCAGCTTAGACTTAGTTCATCTGTTGCTGCTTGTCAGCACTGTGGCTCTGCAGCACCAGGAAAGCTGGCTGCTCTGCTCCACGCGGCTCCATGTGGGCCGCAGACCTGTATCCCCTAAAGCCTCTGTTTAAAGGCTGTCCCTCCGTCCTCCCTGCCTCACCTGGAGGGATGTCCCATGGGTGCTCTCTGTTCTTTTAGGGTCCTGGGCCATTTTGAAAAGCCACTGTTCCTGGAACTTTGCAAACACATGGTTTTTGTGCAGCTGCACGAAGGGGAGTACATCTTCCGGCCGGGGGAGTTGGACAACAGCATCTACGTGGTGCAGGGCGGGCGGCTGGAAGTCTGCATCCAGGACGCCGTAAGTGCACTGTCTCCTTGGGAAGGCCTGCAGGAGTGCAGGGCTAGGTCAGGTCTGTCACCCTCACTTTTTAGACAGTTTTCAGAAGTTAGTGCAAAATTTAAAATTACGGGTCTTTGAGGAGAACGCACTCCTTCGTGACGGCACTCAACACAACTGCTGTTTTAACTCTTGTGCATTTTTTCTTTTATGCAGCACAGGAATACATGGTGTTTGAGGGGTTTTACTGGTGGTATTTATGTGGTTTTATTTCTGCATTTTTCACCTGATGTATTTTAAACATTTTTTGATGTTTTCTCTGAGTCCTCACAGTACCCCTTATCTTATCGACCTGCTGGGAGCAGTTGAAGCCTTGCTCTATTCTCAGGTTATTGGTTACAAGTAGTTTTCATTCTAAGAAGATAATTAAATTATTAATTCATGTGGAAGCTCCTTGCCTGTTGTAAATTTTATCCCTTGAATCAAGTTGCTGGGTGTGACTACCAGATAACCCTCGCCTGGGCCTTTTCAGCGCCGTGTTTCTTTCCAGCTGGGCTGTGCTGCTTCACTTTGTCGCAGTGTGTGGGCCAGGCTTTCTGTCACTAGTTACCTGTTTAGGGCGAGCCCCTCCCCAGCCTGGGCTCTGCCTGACCTTCAGGGCTTGTAGCCTCAGAAGACCTGCACTGGGGTCCCGGGGATGGACGATGACCACAGGGGTAACTGCGTGTCCTTTCACTCTCCTAGACTAGAGGTGTTTTCTGGATAGAATTTTTAATTCTCTCATTTGCTGTTTAGTCTGTGGTTGGACTTGATGGGACTATGAGAATGGAAACAGCCATTTTCCAGCCAAGGGAAGGTAGAGCTATTAGCTCTTACGGGATGTGGACATCCAACTGGTAAACCAGAGACTCCTGTTGAAGTTCTCAGAGGCCTCCCCTGAAGACTGGACCCAGAATCTCCCCGGCCTTTGGAGCTGGATACCAGGGGTCCACAGAGAGTGACCAGTGCCAAATACGGACAAGTTCAAAAAGGATTTTCTTGGGTTGGGCCAAGAGGAAATTACTGTGTTCAATCACCAAAACTGCATGGTTTTATTTCTCTTTTTGTTTAGTTGAAAGTTATACCCACATGCTGTTACTTATATGGATAACTAAATTTGATTCTCAAGGCCTTTGTAGCCCAGCAAACTGACATAGGACTTTTGAAATTTAATCTAAATCCATCCAACAAACACAGTTCATGGGGTTGAAATGCTGCATCAGGTTGGTTATTTTCCTCGCTCCTGTTACTCTACCTCCTCTTCTGAGTGCATCAAAGCCTGTCTGGCCGGGACAGGCCGTCTCCTCCCTGAGGCTCCAGAGGCCTTCCTGTGGCCACATGGGCTCTCATTCTGCTTTCCGCAGGATGGAACCGAAGTGGTGGTCAAGGAGGTCCTGGCCGGGGACAGTGTGCACAGCCTCCTCAGCATTTTGGACATCATCACGGTGAGTGCCCCCATGAGACAGACTTGGTTCTGAGTGTATTTAGTTCTCTCCCTCCCTGATGCCTACAAGAACAGCCAATTAGTGTTCACCTCCCTTTTAATGACACTTAATAAATATGCACTGTGGGACTCGATAAAGCAGGCTGTCCCGTTCCAAACCTCTAAAGCTGCCTGTTCAGCACAGGCCTTTCAGAACATCTAGCACAAAGCTCCGGTGGGGCATAGGCTAGCTCATGGCCATCTCTGACCCCAGGTCTATCTCGGGCATCCACTACTGCGTCTCCAGAGTAGAGGCCCTCAGCTCTGACCGACCCATTAGAAGCCCCTGGGGAGCCTTTTATATTCCCTGGCCAATGACACCAGAATCTCTGGGGTGGTTTCCAGGCCTCAGTCTCAGCATAAAGCAGCCATGCTGGGAGCTGCTGAGCTGGAGCCCCTCGCTGCATGCACAGCCAGCACCCGGTCCGCACTTGGGGAGCCCACAGATGGATTGTCTGTTTTTATTTTCTGCTCCCCTATGCTTCCCGTTTTAATAAGAAATCTGAGCAGGAATGAGAAAGCAGGATGAGTCCAGAGTATCTTGTAAAGCAGATTTGGGGCTGGGAAAGAGGTCATGGGGACTGAGTTTCTTTGGTAGCTCGCAGCATGTTCACACTTCAACAAGCCCAGAGCAGGTAAGTTACAAATCGCCTGATAAAAACATGCATGTAATTCTTCAAAGCCCTTCAAAAACCAGAGCTAATGGCTTTAAGCACGACAGTTATAATAGCACAGAAATATTCTTGGAAATAAATCTGAACTGCCACCTCGTTTTACACACACTCTAATTTGAGTTGATTTTAAACTTTTTTTTTTGTTTTTTTAAACGGTTTTATTCGCACACCATACAATCCATTCTAAGTAAACAATCAACGCTTCCCAGTATTGTCGCATAATTATGCATTCACCATCACGATCTACATGAGGACATTTCCATTTCTTCCACAAAGAGAGGAAAAGGAGGAAAAAAATGGAGAAGGAAAATATAAAAGATAGAAGAAAAATAAAAATAAAATGCAATGAAAAGGTCAGACAACATCACCACCACCAAGAATCCCATATCACTCCCTTATATCCCCCTCTTACAGACATTTGGCTTCGGCATATGACCTTTGTTACAATTAATGGAAGCATCTTACAATACTGCTGTTAACTATAGACTGTAGTTTGCATTGATTGTATTTTTTCCCCTATACTGTCCAATTTTCAACACCTTGCAATGCTGACATTCATTTGTTCTTCCTCATTTAGAAACATTATATTTGTACATTTAATCACCATCATTGTCCACTTTAGGTTTTGCTGAGTTATACAATCCAAGTGTTTATCTTCTGTCTTTCCGTCTGGTGTCATACATGTCCTTTGCCTTCCACTTTCAACCATACTCACACTCATCTTTGTTCAGTGTACTTACAGTACTATGCTACCATCACAGTAATGTGCTATCCATTTCTGGATCTACAGGATCAATTCTGTTGAACCTTCTGTACTCCTTCGGCATCAAACGCCTGATGTTTAACCTCTTTCTATCTCCTGATAACTTGTGTATCTCCTGATAACTTGTGTTCTCAACTCTCCAGTTTTGCTCATCAATGTTAGTCCATATTAGCGAGACCATATGGTATCCTTCGTTTTATTTCTGGCTAATTTCACTCAATGTAATGTCTTCTGTCTACCATTTTGCCTTTTGGATTTTATATGTCATATTTTATTTTTATTTTTTCATCTCTCTTGTATCCCACCACTTTGCTGAACTAATTTATTAGCTCTAGTAGTTTTGTTGTAGATTTTTTTGGGACTTTCTAAATATAGGATCATGTCTTCTGCAAACAGTGAAAGTTTTTTTTAACTTCTTCCTTTCTGATTTGGATGCCTTGCCTTATTGCTCTAACTAGAACTTCTGGCATGATGTTGAATAATTGTGACTGTGGGTACCCTTATCTTGTTTCCAACCTTAGAGGGAAGCTTTCAGTCTCTCATCGAGTATAATGTTGCTGTGGGTTTTTCAAACATGTCCTTTATCATGTTGAGGAAGTTTCCTTCTATTCCTACCTTTCAAAGTGTATTTATCAAGAAAGGGTGCTGAACTATGTCAAATGCCTTTTCTGAGACAATAGAGATGATAATATGGTTTTCCCCTTTCAGTTTATTCATGTGGTGTATCACATTAATTGATTTTCTTGTGTTGAACTACCCTTGCATGCCTGGAATAAAACCCACTTGGTCATAGTGTGTAATTCTTTTAATGTGCCATTGGATTCTGTTTTCAGGTATTTTGTTGAGAATTTTTGCGTCTATTCATTAGAGAGATTGGTCTGAAGTTTCCTTTTCTTGTAGTATCCTTATCTGGCTTTGATATTAGGGTGATGTTGGTGTCATAGGATGACTTAGGTAGCATTCCCTCTTCTTCAATTTTTTGGAAGAGTTTTAGGAGGAATGGTATTAACTCTTCTTGGAATGTGTGATAAAATTTGCCTGTGAAGCCATTTGGTCCTGGCTTTTCTTCATTGGAAGGTTTTTGGTGACTGACCCCATCTCTTGTGTTTGGTTTGTTGAGGTCTTCTATTTCTTCTTGAGTCAGTGTAGGTTGTTCATGTGTTTCTAGAAAGTTGATCATTTCATCTAAATTGTCTAGTTTGTTGGCACAAAGTTATTCATAGTAGCTTTTATGATCTTTTAAATTTCTTTTGGGGTCTGTGGTAATGCCCCCTCTCATTTCTTATTTTATTTATTTGCAGCTTCTCTTCTTTTTGTCTTTGTCAGTCTAGCTAAGGGTTTGTTGATTTTATTGATCTAAAAAAACTACTTTTGTTTTTATTGGTTCTTTCTACTGTTTTTGTTTTTTTTTTAATTCTCCATTTCACTTATTTCTGCTCTAATCATTGTTATTTTTTTCCTTCTGCTTGCTTTGGGATTAGTTTGCTGTTCTTGCCAGTTTCTCCAGTTGTTTGGTTAGGTTGTTAATTTTGGCTCTTTCCTCCTTTTTAATGTAGGTGTTTTGGGGCTATAAATTTCCCTCTCAGCCCTGTCTTGGCTGCCTCCCATAAGTTTTGATACATTGTGTTCTTGTTTTCATTCATCTTGAGATATTTACTGATTTCTCTTGCGATTTCTTCTTTGGCCTACCGATTGTTTAAGAGCGTGTTGTTTAATCTCGATATATTTGTATATTTTCCATTTCTCCATTTCTTATTACATTCCAGCTTCATTCCATTATAATCAGAGAACGTACTTTGTATAATTTCAGTCTCTTTAAATTTATTAACACCTTTTTTGTGCCCAGCATATGGTCTATCCTGGAGAATATTCCATTGGCACTTGAGGAGAAGGTGTATCTTCAGGTGCAATGTTTTGTATATGTCTGTTGAGTCTTATTCATTCATCATATTATTTAGGTTCTCTGTTTCTTTATTGATCCTCTGTTTAGATATTCTGTCTGTTGAAGAAAGTGATGTGTTGAAGTCTCCCCCTATTAGGGTAGAGTTGCCTGTTATTCCCTTCAGTTTTGCCAGTGTTTAAAGTCTATTTTGTCTGATATTAGCAAAACTGTCCCCACTTTCTTTTGGTTACTAATTGCTTGGAATATCTTTTTCCATCTGTTCACTTTCATCCTATTTCTATCTTTGGGTCTAAGATGAGTCTTTTGTAAATAGCATATAGATGGATCACATTTTTTAATCCATTCTGCCAATCTGTTTCTTTTGATTGGGGTGTTTAATCCATTCACATTCAAAGTTATTACTATAAAGGCAGTTCTTAATTCAACCATCATATCCTTTGACTTTTATTTCTTATATCTACTTTCTCTCTCTCTCTTTTTATCCTTTAAGTTACCTTTACTAATACTCTTGAATTTTGTACCCCCTTGAGACCTCTCTCTCCTGTCATTTCAGCTGGCAGAACTCCCTTTAGTAGTTCTCGTAGGGTTGTTCTCTTATTAACTCTCTCAGCTTCTGTTTATCTGTGAATATTTTAAACTCTCCATCATTTTTGAAAGACATCTTTGCTGGATAGAGAATTTTTGGCTAGCAATTTTTCTCTTTCAGTATCTTGAATATATCATACTACTTCCTTCTTGCCTCCATGGGTCTGATGAGGAAACAGCACTTAGTCTTATTTGGCCTCCTTTGTTGTGGTGAATCACTTTTCTCTTGCTGCTTTCAGAATTTTCTCCTCTTTGACATTTGCTAGTCTGTTTACTATATGTTTTGGAGTGGGTCTATTTGGATTTATTCTGTTTGAAGTACATTAAGTTTCTTGAATTTGCATAATTATATCTTCTATAAGGGTTGGGAAATTTTCAGCCATTATTTCTTTGAATATTCTTCCTGGCCCTTTTCCCTTCTCTTCTCATTTTAGGACACCCATGATATATATGTTTGTGTGCTTCATGTTGTCAGTCATTTCCCCGAGCCCTTGTTCAAATTTTTCCATTTTTTTCTCCATTCTTTTGTCTGTTCAAATTCAGTTGTCTGTCTTCTAGCTTGGTGGTTCTTCTGCCTCTTTAAATTGGCTGTTGTGTGTCACCAATATATTTTTGTCCTTTTTTTAAAATTTCAGTTTTATTGAGATATATTCACATACCATACAATCATCCATGATGTATAATCAACTGTTCACAGTATCATCATATAGTTGTGCATTAATCACCTCAGTCAATTTTTGAACATTTTTCTTACCCCAGAAAGAATAAAAAATAAAAGTAAAAAAGAACACCCAAATCATCCCCCCCATCCCACCCTTTTTTTCATTTAGTTTTTGTCCCCATCTTTCTATTCACCCATCCATACATGAGATAAAGGGAGTGTGAGCCACAAGGTTTTCACAATTACACTGTCACCTGTCTTCAAGAATCACAGCTGTTGGGTTGTAGTTTGATAGTTTCAGGTATTTACTTCTAGCTATTCCAGTACACTAAAACCAAAAAATGGATATCTGTATAGTACATAAGAGTGCCCTCCTGAGTGACCTCTCAACTCCATTTGAAGTCTCTCAGCCACTAAAAATTATTTTGTCTCATTTCACTTCCCCCTTTTGGTCAAGAAGATTTTCTCATTCCCACAATGCCAGGTCCAGGCTCATCCCTGAAAACCATGCCCCACATTGCCAGGGAGATTTATAGCCCTGGGAGTAAAGTCCCACGTCAGGGGAGGGCAGTGAGTGCACCTGCAGAGTTGGCTTAGTGAGGGGCCACATCTGAACAACAAAGAGGCTCCCTGGGGGAGACTGTTAGGCACAACCACAAGTAGGCTTAGCCTCTCCCTTGCAGTAACAAGCTTCGTAAGGGCAAGCCCCAAGATTGAGGGCTTGGCACACCAAATTGTCAGTCCTCAGTGTTTATGAGGATATTGGTAATAACCCAGGTGGAGACATCCAACATTTCTGTATTTTCTCCCAGTTCCTCAGGGGGGCCTTGCATTTATATTTTTATTCTCTGCCCAAATTACTTGGGGATGTATTGCTGTTTCACACTAACCTGTGCAACCATACCAGATCTCACTTCCTATTCCTCCAATGTTTTTAATTTCTTCTATAGTGTCTTTTATTTCCATAATGTCTGTTATTTTTCTGTGTATTCTTTCAGATTCTTCTTTAGGGTCTTCTAGTTTCTTCTCAATACCCTTTATCTCTTTATACACATTTTGCTTCCTTTCTTTGAATTGATTCAGGACATTTTTTTGCATGACTTTGAGTCATTGTTTCAAATTTTGTGTCTCCAACTTTTTAATCTGTTCCTTTGACTGGGCCATTTTTTCCTGTGTTTCAGTATGCGTTTTGATTTTTTGCTGATATCTGGTTATCTGATTATCCTTATGGGTCTATTCTGAAGGTAGGTTTCTGTCTTGTCTAGGGTTTAGTTGTTGTCTGGGTTTGTATCAGGGCACTGCTTTGACAGTTGGGTTGTCTGTATTTCTCTGTCCAAACAGGGCCAGGTCCCCATGCAGGGGGTGCAGACAGCTCCAGTGGGCCTGGGACAGGGTCTGGAGAGGCTCCGAGAAGCCCTGCAGTTCCCCTGCACTTTCCAGCCTTCCCAGCAGAAGGCGCTGTTCAGTGACTTAATTGCCCTCAGAAGCTGTTTCCCTCCTGGCACCCAGGCAGCGTCTGACCAGGCAGGGCTGAGAATGGGGTTCCTGTGGCCTCACTTCTATGGCCAAGATCTGGCTCACTGTGGGGCTGTGACCTCCACTTGACTTGTGGGGTGGACTTGCCATCCTGCCCCAGTGGGCAGCCATCCCCCAGGCAAGGATGGGACCTCCCACTGCTGTTTCCCTCAAGTCGGGGGTGGGTACCAGGACCCAGGGCAGGAAACACAGTGTCTGCCCCCGTTTTCTCAGACTCTTCATCCCTCACTGACCTGGTTCCCCGCCCCCTTGGGTCCCCAAACAGTTGATTGGTAGTCTCTGCCTCACTACTCGGTGTTTTTGGGAAAAATTTCTGCCGTTCTCTCTCTGATCCTCCATTTTGGAAACTCCTCCTTGCTGCCCTTTTATATTCTTCCCTCCCCGGTGGCTTGATCCTGCCGTGGGTCCCTGTGCACTTGGGTCTCATGTCTGGGTCAGGTGGGGTTTCACTCATGTCTGAGTGAGGGGAGGGAGAGGACTGGCTGGTCCGGGACGGAGGTTTCCTATCTGATACTTTTCTCTTTCTTCAGTTCAGCATTTGTGGGATCCTTCAGCAGTCTCCACCTTCTTCCAGAGTTCTAAGCAAGTGACAATTGTCCCCTTTTTTTTTCGCTGAATCTCTGGGAAGGGATTTTCAGTGGATGTCTTTTATTGCCATGTTGATGATGTCACTCCCTGCTTCTGTTGATTTTTTTTAATTTTATTTTGAAATAAATTCAAAGTTACAGGAACAGTAGTAAAAACAATACAAAACCCATATACAGCATACCCTGAACCCCCGAACCCTGATCCATCAACTTTAACACACTGTCACACCACCATTTCTTTCCCTCCCTATCTGTCATCCATCATCTATTGCTCTGTCCTCTGAACGTATGAGAGCAAGCTGCACACATCCTTGAATAAACACTAGAAGTCACATGTACAATGCCCATGTTCTTTTATGCAGTCCCATTAAGTGCCGCTAAGAAGTTCAAGAAATTCAACATTGATATAAAGCTTATATTCTACATTTCCTTTTTTTTTTGTCTTATGTCCCATCTGTGTCCCTTTGAGCCTCCTGTCCTCCATCCTCAGATCCCATCCAGGATCATCCTTGGCATTCAATTGTCATCTATGTGGACTGTCTTTTTTTTTTTCCAATTGTGGAAACATATACAGCCT